>WAAB01007306.1:0-17024 GCA_013389865.1 Piaya cayana | reverse complement strand
GGAGAATAACATATGTGGTAAGAGTCTTATTATTTAATTTTCTCTCTTTTTTATTCTTGATTTTCAAGAATTATTAGTGGTCTAATAATATACATTTTCTTACTGATCATTGCCACTATGACTTTTATTTTAGAAATTTAACAACTGTGTATCCAATTATAAGACTAGTACCAATCCTAAATGACTGTAAAGAGATATTATAAGTACTGCACAAACTTAGAGATCCAATGTTCAAACTACAAAAGATGAAGTTTAAAATTTACATAAGATTTTCTAAAAATAAAAGTATTTCACTAACATTGAAAATGAAATTATTTGACCTAATTCTTCATTTTCCACATTTGGCAGGTGCCCATTTCTGGACTTCATGATTCCGCTGTTATGCTGTGAAAATCATGAGAGATTTTCTTAACTATACTTCATTATTGGCATAAAATAACTCTTATCAAGCTGAAATGAGCACAATTCAGCATCATGCGTCTGAGAGAAATGCCACATTTCTACTTGCATTGTTTTCAGAGTTTGACTTTGACATGAGTTAAACTATTTAAGGATTAGATTGGTTTTGTGAGGGTTTTTTTTAGAAAGACAAGTAGGTTAGTGAAGAGACTTAAAATATCTCTAGTTAATATTTACAAATATATTTAGTGAATGGTGCTTCTTGACTGAATTTTGATAAATATTGGAGTATTGACAGTCAACAGAGATATCCAAATCAGGAAGTCATCTCCTGATAATGGATTTTAAAGATATTTAGGCAATGGAAGATCCAAATAGGAAAAAAATAAAGTATTCTACACTCATATATCCTTTATTCCTATTGTCACCATTGCTGTCAGTAGTAGACCCATGTTCACTTATGCAGCTCTTGAAGGTTTTATTAGCAGCCTATCTACATTCAGAATTTCATACATGACTTCAGAGATTTGGCCTTAGCAAGTACTTGTGTCCACTCACTGAAAAGTACATGCTTAACGATAGCATCTAATTTCAAACTCCCAGTTATTTTGGAGTTCCATGAGATTACTTTGAGTAGGAAAGCTGTGTGGTCATATTACTTCAAAGCTCTTTAATTTGACCAGAATTTGATAAAAAATGGAAGTTAAAAAAGACTAAGAATATTTTTCATAATAATGTAGAGTAATTTTTAAATGTTCCTATGTTTAGAGTCTTACCACGTAAATATAAATTCAATACCAAAGTAAATATAAATCCATGAATATTAAAAATGCAAAACCTCAAAAAACAATTTTATACATAAGGGTTCTCTCTGTTGGCTGACATGATACTGACCTCTCCTTTTAAAGCAGTAAAAGAGATTTTTCCATATCTAAAGTAATTTAAAGTCAACTAACTGAAAGAGCGCGTGAAGAGCAACTCTGGCAGCCTTCATGTGCAGCTGCTTGGCTCAAATGCAGACTCATTACTGACTAAGAAAAACAACTTTTATAACTGGAAATTTGAAGAACACTCAAATTTTCATGTTGAATTTATGCCATATTTGGTACAGTGTAGCTAAATTAAAAATAAACATAGGCATTTGGGTTTGAAAATATCAGGTTAAAAAATATTTGGATTAAAACTACTTTAAAATATAATTGTAGCAGGGGTTGGTGATGATGAAATTTGTGGAATTTAGAATAACACTCCATCTGAATGAAAAATACNAAATTTTCATGTTGATTTTATGCCATATTCGGTACAGTGTAGCTAAATTAAAAATAAACATAGTTAGGCATTTGGGTTTGAAAATATCAGGTTAAAAAATATTTGGATTAAAACTACTTTAAAACATAATCGTAGCAGGGGTTGGTGATGATGAAATTTGTGGAATTTAGAATAACACTCCATCTGAATGAAAAATACCATTTGGGTACAGACCATTCATATTTAACCACATGGACTGATTCTTTCAATGGCAGCTAACAGCCTCAATTCTTCAGCTTTTGATGTGTTTCGACAGATTATATATGTTTTGATAAAATCTTTTTCTTTTGAAAGTGGTCATAGTTTAGGGACCAACCTTCTGATTCTATATTTGGTTTTCTCCAATTTTTTTGATCTTAACAAATAAGGCAAAGAGATAATTTTTATGCTCCTTGAGATGTTCTGGTCAATCTCAGATAATGCTCAGACAAGTGTCGTGTAAGATCCAAAATAGAATAGGAAAGGATTAAAATAATCACTAAGGTTCAAGGTGGAGCTATTCTGTGACATAGGAATTAATTGTGAGAATCAAAACCATGAACTAATGATGGCAATGAATATGTTGTGGGTACAGAACAAGCATTGATAGAAATATAGAGGAAACATATTATAAGCTGATGCCCTATATTACTGGTTTAAAAAAAACACCTCTCTATGCAGTCATTCTGGTACAATTTTATACAATTTTATGGTCCATGGCCTCTCTTTTCTTCTGGTAAGAAATATATGAGTTAAATAGGCTCAGTTTCCAGATTATTAAACACACATTTTGGTAAACTCTTTTCAATATGCCTTCATTAAGCATGAAAAATTAAGATACAGTATCTTAATGTTGTATCATAATTTTGAAAACATTAATTTCTTTATAAAGAAGTTAATTGCTAGGGAAATGTGATGTTCATACTCAAAATACAAAAATCCTGAATGCTACAAATATTTAAATTCTATATCAGCTAAACTACTCTTGTGGGGTTCTACTCTTAAATGTGGTTTTCCTACTGCAGTTTTTCTAATTTCTGATTGTCAGACAAGATGTTTTCTGGTGAGATTTTCTCTGACCTGAAATTATGAGGAAAAGTGACAGAACTGAGAAACTGTTCCATTAGCCTGCAACACATCCCTAACAAAGGCAATCAGTATGGTTATTGTTGTTTTGTAGACTGTGAAACTGAGGTTAACTTTTCACTAAGACCAGAAACATTACTGAAATGTAGAAAGTGAAAAGTTGCTTGGGTCAAGAGGAAACAGAGCCATGGATGAGTTGTCTGGGGAGCACGTAGCCCTTTGCAGCAAGCCCTGACTCTTGCTCAGCAGGTCCAGGGAGGTTCTTCTCCCTCTGGACTCGGCACTGGTTAGACCGCTCCTCGAATCCTGTGTTCAGTTCTGGGCCCCTCAGCACAAGAAGGATGTTGAGGCTCTGGAGTGAGTACAGAGAAGTGCAACAAAGCTGGTGAAGAGGCTGGAGAACAGGCCTGATGAGGAATGGCTGAGAGAGCTGGGGCTGTTTATCCTGGAGAAGAGGAGGCTGAGGGGAGACCTCATTGCTCTCTACAACTACCTGAAAGGAGTTGTGGAGAGGAGGGAGCTGGGCTCTTCTCCCAAGTGACAGGGAACAGGACAAGAGGGAATGGCCTCAAGCTCCACCAGGGGAGATTTAGGCTAGACATTAGGAAAAAATTCTTCACAGAAAGGGTCATTGGGCACTGGAACAGGCTGCCCAGGGAGGTGGTTGATTCATCTTCCCTGGAGGTGTTTAAGGCCCAGGTGGACGAGGTGCTGAGGGACATGGTTTAGTGTTTGATAGGAATGGTTGGACTCAATGATCCGGTGGGTCTCTTCCAACCTGATTATTCTATGATTCTACGATTCTCCATCACTGTTGGGGCTCTCCAGACCAGTTGGAGCAAAGCTGGCTGGTACTACTTATGCCTCCCAGCTAGAACGCAGACTTACAGATGAAGGGTAAGAAACTGAACAAAGGTATTTAGTGGATTTGCAATGAGAATTCAGCAGGTTTGACAGCTAGCATGGATCTTATCCCACTAACACACGTTGTTCTGTAAACACTCATACCTTGTTTTTATTATTGTTTCAAAAGCACTCGTACTTCCTAGTTCTGGTGCTGGTAGTGACACGTTATATGTGACAGATGGTGTAAGGAAGAGTTCAGAAGGCCAGAAAGATTTTCCTGTCACTATAACAATAGGACAATTTTGTTTCTTGAATCAGGAATATCCTCTGGGAGGGAAAACTTATTTTGTGGTGCACACACCCCTAAACTGTTATGTAATTGGCATCTTTTACTCTATATTTATGGCATTAGGAGTTTACTGTATTTGGGTTTGTTCAAATAATTTTACATATCTTGGAGAAATTGTATTTTATATGATGATTTAATCTAACCACAGCTGCAGCAATATAAATTACACTTAAGACTATGCTGATTGATTATAATCAGTTGTAATCATGTCTTATAATTACATTGCATTCTGGAAGCAAAGGACTTTTAAGCCTACTCAGCACCCTGCTACATAAAGAAGATTAGCTGTTAGTTCTGACAATCTCAGCCAACACTGAAATATGCATATAAACACCGAGTTTTATAAATTTATTGTTCAAGAATCAAATTAATTTCTTTGTGTGTCAATAAAAAGCAAAATAGAAATAAAAATTCTGAAATTTATTGAAAGCCACACTTGTATAAAATATCCTCATTAAAATATTTATAGTCCATTTAATTTCAGTACGTTAATAAATAAAAGAAAAATCCATTTTCTTGATATCCATCTGATCATTATTTATTGGGATCCCACTCTTCGGGCATCAACGTAGCAGCGCAAGATGCGCTGAAGGTAGAGCATGCAAAAATGGCATCCAAGTACGGTGTATAAATCAGTATTTCAATACAACAATAAATTTGAAAGTCTTTATAGGTGTGCGTAATATTCCAGTTTCATTCTGGCAGTTTAATAGTCCTCCTTTTCAAACAAGTCAGGTGTCTCATTTCACCTTAGCACAAGGCACTTTCAGTATTCCTACTCCTATGGCAAGAGCAGGGGTAGGAAGGGAGCCAGCCGGTTGCCTGAGATCTGGTTGCTGGCAGACTAGTCCCTTTGTGGGGGAAAGTCAGAAATATTCTACATTTGTTCAATAAGCTCAGGATGGGAAAATGGCCAACGGTTCTGGTTGTCAGTTTCCTAGTCCGATCTCATCATTTGCGTTGTCCCATTTTGAGTCATTCTCTCATGTGTACACTTCAGCAGGCAGAGGTAACACATTTATTCCAACCTTTTTCAGAGCCTGTCTGTTCCTGCTTTCCCAGAAATCCTGGGCACTATTCCATTTTGTAACTTTGAGATGGCAAATGCCAAGCCAGGAACAAAAGCCTAAACACTTGGGTAGTGTTTCACTTGTCTTCCATAATAGTTTAATGAAGGATAAATTAATTTCAACATTACCTCCAGTCATTTCTCCTTTTTCTTATTTGTTTTGTATGTATCCAATCCACAGGATTACAGTCAGTAACCTAATCTATCCTCCTGCTGCCCTTTTCAGTAATCTTGCTTCTAAACAGAAGGACTTGTAAAGGACAAAAATGACAAATGATAAGAATATATCCTATTCATGATTCTTTCAGTTTTACTCTTTCAGCAAATATAAGAGTACTCATAGACCCAAGCTTAAAGCTAAAAATTCATTATTACAAAGTCCCAAACGATTGCCACTGCCAGAAAATGTTTTTGTACAAATGTGTAAAGCTATTGCAACATCTGCATTATCCCATATGACTTTTCAGTGTATTACAGAGAAAATGAAATGAGAACCTTCCGCTAGATGTGAGCTGTAAGAATATTCTGAAGCATTCCTAAGAGTGAGTTTACACAAAATGTCAGGGTTATTTCTTTGTGAAAAGTATACTACTTCCTATTAAAACTTCTAAAAAATTACCATAAGCATTTACAAAGTGAGACAAACAAAGCATTTCAGTGAATAGACTATCAGAATTGTCTTGGTTACACACACCTTCTGTCCAGTAGAGAGTTCTCAACTGGGAGAACATTGCTTCTGCACTGACTCCAGGACACAGCTAAAGAGATTCAAAATCAAAATATTCACTACAAGTCATGCATACATGAAGCTAGAATATATGAGCTTTCAGAGCCTAAGACAGTGTACTTCTTTAGCCATATAATTTTATTAGCTACATGTTCAATAGGAACGGTTGGACTCGATGTTCCGGTGGGTCTCTTCCAACCTGGTTGTTCTATGACTCTATGATTATACTTTTTAACTTTCAAAACCTGCTGGCTGGAAAGGTCTGACTGAAGTTATCAGAAAGTGTTAGACTTTTTATACATGGTGAACAAGTCTTTCTTAGGCATAAACCTAGAAAGCCCATTCCTTATTTGAACACCCAATAAGATCTCACAACCTGTATTTGGTAAAGAGTTGAAAGAAGACATCAAGCCTGAATATGTTCAGTTTCCATTACACATATAGAAAATTTGGACCTATTTGTTAGAAATAGCCAGAAATTCAGAGGGGACAAGACTGTAAAATTTTTCTTCTCCAACAATGACCATGTGCAAATCCTCTGTATAATTGTTTTCCTGTTACAGAACTGAAGTTACTAAGGAACTGATAGCAGTGACATATAGATGAACCCAGTAGCAAAGAGGGCTCAAATAATTGATGTTACATATGAAGCTTTGTATCATCAGTCTAAAATAAACTGACATCTATACAGATCAACTTGCTGAAAATGCTATAGAGATCAGCTTGCTGGAGAAGAGGAGGCTGAGAGAAGACCTCATTGCTCTCTACAACTACCTGAAAGGAGGTTGTGGAGAGGAGGGAGCTGGGCTCTTCTCCCAAGTGACAGGGGACAGGACAAGAGGGAATGGCCTCAAGCTCCACCAGGGGAGATTTAGGCTAGAGATTAGGAGGAAGTTTTTCATGGAAAGGGTCACTGGGCATTGGAACAGGCTGCCCAGGGAGGTGGTTGGTTCTCCTTCCCTGGAGGTGTTTAAGGGATGTGCGGATGAGGTGCTGAGGGACATGGTTTAGTGTCTGATAGGAATGGTTGGACTCGATGATCCGATGGGTCTCTTCCAACCTGGTGATTCTATGATTCTATGATAAATAGGTGTGACAACACAGTACTTCTTGGGTTAACCTATTTGTTTGATTTATTTCTTTCTCATGGGAAATATTGTTCGTTGAGGCAGATTAAGTTAATTTTGTCATATTTGGGAGGGGAGCTGCTCAGGCATTCTCATGAACTAGTGATGAAGCAGCTGTTAAATATTATTATACTTGCACTGACAATCAAGATCTGATGGAAAGGAATAAAAAAATAAAGAACTACAATCTTGCTGCAGGTTAGGTTAACTTTATCTGTTCTGTGTATATTTTATTACTTAAATTCCAAGATTATAAATTACTTTTTTTTTTGTAGATTTCCCCTGGTACAAAGTGATATACATATTTTTCTCTGTAATTGAGATATTGTTTCGACAATCCCTAGATATTAATAGTATATAAATGAGCAAATACTGGCGCATTGCTCTCTCAAAATTCTCGAGGTAGAGAATCACCTCATGGTGCTGTATGCTTCCAGCATTAAGCTGACTGTTGATATTTAATAGAGTATCCATGCTAAATAGTTGAAAGAAGCTCAGTAAATATATTTTGCATGGATATTTTATTAGAATATTTAATAATGTCTCTCATGAGATTTGTGCTCGAAAACATTCATTCCAGTTCATTTGGATAGGATGTTACCAGAATTGAAAAATATGAGTAGAAACAGGATATTGTAGAGAAAGTTGCATTCATTTGGGTCGTATCTACAGGGAGAGATTGTTGTTGAGGCTTCTCCATTGCCTAGGACGGTGTCCAAGTGGGATTCCCACTGCAGCTGCTTACTGGCCTGATTTACCAGTTTTCCTTCCCAGCATAATCTGAACATGGAGGTGGCGGTGATGTACATCTCGGAAGACTATTTTAATTTTAAAATCTGGATCTGAAATCTCAAAAATACCCTTCTCAAACAAATTATACGGAGTAATTTATACAGTAAATTATAGTTTTATCTCCTATTTTATTTTTCATCATCTCTTATTTCTATCCTTGTCTNCTCGAAAACATTCATTCCAGTTCATTTGGATAGGATGTTACCAGAATTGAAAAATATGAGTAGAAACAGGATATTGTAGAGAAAGTTGCATTCATTTGGGTCGTATCTACAGGGAGAGATTGTTGTTGAGGCTTCTCCATTGCCTAGGACGGTGTCCAAGTGGGATTCCCACTGCAGCTGCTTACTGGCCTGATTTACCAGTTTTCCTTCCCAGCATAATCTGAACATGGAGGTGGCGGTGATGTACATCTCGGAAGACTATTTTAATTTTAAAATCTGGATCTGAACTCTCAAAAATACCCTTCTCAAACAAATTATACGGAGTAATTTATACAGTAAATTATAGTTTTATCTCCTATTTTATTTTTCATCATCTCTTATTTCTATCCTTGTCTTTCACTTATGGATCATATCTTGACATAATTTAGACAATTAAAAAATTGGACTAACAAATCATTTATATATATCCTTGTTTTATTCATATTTTTTCGTATATCTCTTAGATACAATTTTAATCAAATATATTCTTTTTAAATTTTCAGTACTATTTGCCCTGATCTACATTGTGCACAATCTAAGTTAAACAATTCAAGCCAAACCAGCATATCAGCATAGGTCTCCCCGTCAATCTTTAAATGGTTTGGGCTCATGCCTATGCACTACTTAAGAAGTTTATTTCATTTGCCCTAAGAGATGTTATTGATATCACATACAGGGTTTTGTGAGGCATGTTCTTATAGCTTTAGTGTTAATAACAGTGCTTCTTCGTAAAAGTCTCCGCAAAGTTTGCTAATATACCTCTGTTCCTGATGTAAAGCTCTCCTTGATTTTTAGAGAACATCTTAATCTTTATTTTTTTAAAAGGAAAATACTATTATGTACATTTCATATTTAATCAAATATCTTGCTTATTCATTTTATTTATGCACATTAGTTGTTTGACAGACTCTGCCTGTGATGTACCTCTCTTAAATTGTACAGCATGTATCCTGTGGGTCAACTGTTTCAGAGGCTGCCAGTACACATCCCAGCATGCTGAGAACAGCAGTGATTAACAGTCCCTGGTGCTTTGTTCTCTTAAATCACAGTTGCAAAGAATGCTTTTTAGTCAGGTCTGATTGGGACCAGTCATAATGATGGGGACAAATAATTAAAAGCCAGCATTTGAAGGAGGTGGCCTAGAAAAGAGAAAGCCCTGGAGGAAGAGAAGAATATGTCTATGAAGAAGAAATAATTGGGAATCAGATGAGAGACGTGGGAGCAAGTAGGTATTCAGAGCCAAGGAAGACAATTAAGTGTTGAGGGACAAGTTTTGCATTAAGTTACACTTTCCATCAGGATTTATACCAGTGCAGCTAAAATATTTCTTTTCTTCATAGTGAGATGGATCTGGTAGCAAGAAAGAGTCAAGGAGGATTCTGGTAGAAGAGTTTTAGACTAAGCTTCGTTAATGGAAAGGACAATTTTATAGACAACATCTTCTGCCCAGCTTCATGAAGCTGAATAAACTTTCAAATACTGTAAAGGACACTAGATAAAATATGAATACTGAATATGTTAGTGTGCATATGGGTAGGTAAACAGTGGTGGTTTGTATTGCTGTATTTTTAAGAAGATGTGTGATGACCCATTTAGAAACCCCTTTAAAAAGCTAAATTTCAGAATATAGAATGGCTAAAGAAGAGGTACTTTTAACTGTAAGACCCCCAAACTGCAATAAAACTAGTTCAGCAATATGATGCCTGAATGGGCCAAAATCCATCTGGATAAGACCCAGCGTTACAAAAACAAACTGACCAAGCTGTAAGAAGTGAGGTCCTAAGTAAATTAAATGAGACTATGCTCCTCATTAAGCTAATAGAAACAATAACAAAAAAATCAGTCTGCCTGGAAGAAATGTGGATTCCAGTTGGAGCAATCCATAAATTAGGTTCTGTAATTCTTTTTGTGACTTCAATCCACAATGTTCCCTCCAATACAGAAATAAACAGCATCTAATAAGACCGTCTTGCAAACATCAGTAGTATCTGTCTCCAAGTTAAAATGATTCACTCACAGAAAATGATTTGAATTAATGTCTTTGGTATAGAGATTTTGTGTCACCAGCAGTCTGAGTAGCTGAAAGCCACGTGCATGCTGTGAGGCAGCCGTGCTGTGTGCTGTGACCCAAAGTGCTGGTTCCAGTGAGCCAAACTCGAGACAAACCAGGTCGTTCTGTGGGGTACGCTGTGTAACAGCTGTTCCATAGTGGATGGACCTGAAAGGTTTACTGGAAAGCAGACACAGCATTTCAAACTCTGTATAGATCTTCTGTACTTCTCTTCTGTTTGTCACCCCCTGCGTTTCTCCCTTGTCTTGAAAACATAGGNTGCTGTGTGGATAGTAATTTTGATGCACGTCAGATCATTAATTTTGCATACTAAATACCACTGTGTGATAATCACAATTATTATTGTAATATTTCATATGAACAGGGGTAACACTATGGGATAGGGGAGACAAAAAGGAAAATAGTGATGCAGGTCGTGGGCTTACCAAAAAGTTGGGTAGTTATAGATTTTCAGCAAGCAACTACACAAAACCCAATAAAATTAGGGAAAGTCATGTTTAGTATAGCGAGCATTTCAAATTAATTATACCTGAATATAAACAGTTGTGTAGGAAAATTAATAAAGGTGCTTGTTTATAAATAGGTGGCATCGGGTGTGATCTGAGGGAGATTTTGGTATTTCAACGCAAAGAAATCTTGTCTGAAAATGTGGACTCTCAGTCACGGAATATGCTGCCACATGATAATAGATACAATGCAGACAGTAACAGCTGGGAAAGTGAACCAGTTCATGTGTGGGAGAACGGGAAAAAGGAGCAAAGAGAATAAGTAAATGGTTGTGTAAATAAAGTAACAGTCTTTTGGTTGCTGATGAATGGTTATGGCTGCATACATCAACATAGGAAATAAAGATATTGCAGAAGTGAAATGTTAAACAGTGACAGACTGGGTGAATTTTCTTGTAAAAGGACAGGAAAAACCACATTTTAGCAATGTAGTGCATTATCCAGTGGGTTATGAACCTCTTATGACCTCATATTAAGAAGTGGTTGAGAAATGGTTTGTGGTAGGGAAGTGAATCAAAGAAAACAAGAGAGGGGACTCAGAAAGGCAGAAAAAGGAAAGAAACAAGCCACTCTCCCTCTGCCTTCTTCCCTCAATCTTCTTTCGAGAAACACCCAAGTCATGAATGTGGTTACAAACCACTGAGCAAATAATAAATAATGCTTTGATAATATGTAAACAATGCTTTCTACTCAAAGTTCGAAAATTCTTTTGCTAATGCATTTGTTATTTCACTATGTATTATGAGAAGTACATTTGCATCCTGAACTATGTACCGTATTCAAGGCTTGAATTTTGAATAAGATTGATACCTTCGCCTTCGCTTCTGTACTTGATCTATGAAGTTGCTACCACTGAACGCGATAAGAATGTTATTGAAATTATAATGACACACTAAAAATATCTATACATTTCCAACTCTTCCTAGCTCTTTTTATATATTTGAGTTACTATGTTTCTGAATCTAGATAAAATGTTGTTTGAGAAAACATTTAATATATTTATTTTTATATGGAACCATCATCCTGCTAGCCACACATATTTTCTGAAAAGCACAGCTGCATTATTATGCTCTGAAACTGAAAAAAAAAAATCAAACGATTTCACTTCAAAAATTGGGAAAGTATGTCTATTTTAAAGATAGTCTTGAGAAACGCCTTCGTGAAATGCAAATACCTTAGAGACACAGGCAATATGAAAAATCATAATGAGGAACACAACTATTCAGTTTAGAATTATAAGATTGAAATGGAGATTTAAATAAAGTATCTTCACACATTCTTTCCTCACTTACCTTTACACTGGTAAATAAAAAATGTGATATTCACTTTTACAAAAAGATGAAAAAATTGCATAACAAAATACCACTGCACAATAAGGAAATGGTCTCTGGTCTCATGCCCTTAATCTGATGCCCTAGAAAGTGAATTCTGTGTTTCACATCTAATGCATTATCTGATACAATATTTCATTATTCTGATTAATACTTAATCCCCTTTTAAATCTTAGTGAACTGTCGTCCTCAAAATAATACCTGATTCATAAGGCATTACAAGGTTTTTTTCGAAAAAGTATATATTTTTTTTGCAAATGTATGTTTTCATTGGCTGTCTATATATCAAAATCATAATGAAAGAAAATATTTTTACATGACTTTGCACTACTAATTTTGTCAGAAAAGCTGGCAGTCAGTGCATTAAAAGAACTATAAAAATGAATGTTCTTGGTAACTAAGCTGGGCAGATCTGGACTAGACATAAGGAGGAATTCCTTCACGGTGAGGGTGATGAGGCACTGGCCTAGGTTGCCCAGGGAATTTGGGGTTGCCCCATCCCTGGTGGTGTTCAAGGCCAGGTTGAATGGGGCTTGGATCCCCTGATCCAGTGGGAGGTGTCCCTGCCCATGGCAGGGGGGGTTGGAATTAGATCTTTAAGGTCCCTTCCAACCCAACTATTCCATGATTCTAAAGAAAATGTTTCCTTTTAAATGATAAGTTTTGAAACCATAAGCCTTCATTCATGCCTCAGTTTCCTCTACTGCAAAATACATTTCCCCAACCCTAGGAAATGAAGGTACAAATGAAGGTACAAATAGTTTGTGCAGCCAATACTTTGTGATGTTCATAGGATGGTGCTGGATAGGTTAAGTTAATTTCACGCATAGGACAGAGACCTCTTTTTCAAATGTATTTTATTGTAATTGTTGAGTAAATCCTTTGAGTAAAAAGTCAGATGATATTATTCTGCTTTACAGTGGCTTCTATGCTCTTATGCTTTTAATAGGACAATCTTATGGCACCATTAATTTTGTTGTACACTATCATATAAACCTGTTCCACCAACTTAAGATGCTCCTTGAACAGCTATTCAGTCCTGTTTCCTGTTCAAAACTTCCATATCTTTGATTTTTACTGACCCTGTAACCTGTCAAAGTGGCAGCTTCTGGAGACATATTCCACCAAGAACTGTTATAATATCTCGACTGAACTCTGTGTATGAATTAGTTTTCAAAATGTTTATATATGTGTATATATGTGTACCTAAATACATATACAGATGTATATACACACACACTCATCGGCAGTGAATTTAATTCATTTTTCTCATCCATGAGGTACAGTGTGTAGGAGATGTTAACAGCAAAATAGTACATAGCTAATTAGAGAAATTACTATCTAGCGTACAATTCATAAAATATTTCCTTTATTAGAATAGCACAATGCTAAGCATCACATTCATAAATAAGTGTTGGCACTGATACGTTAAAAGCCCAGACTGGTGGCAGAACAAGATGGTGTTATTCAGGTTTTAAGTTCTTGACTAGTGAATCACCTCCTACCAATTTGTATATGAAAAGGTAGAAGCAGTGCTTTCAGTTAGGGCCTTGTTAGAGGAAAAGTCTTGCATTTTTCTTTAGTAATTTCTTTCAGAACACCAGCCAACTGATTTTCTTTCCAAGTGAAAATGAATAGTGTTACTAGCCAAGACTCCAAATCAGGGAACTATCTACATAAGTTGAATAGTGTCCATCATCTGTTAAGACTTTATTTTGGAAGTACTGAGAACTTTATTTTTACTTAGCTTTTCAGAAGTGTTCCCATTCAGGCACTGTGTCCCGTCATACAAATACAACTGAAATGCTGAAGTTTACGTCTTCATTCTAGGACATTACAGTACTGGGGTGGAAATGTTCCTGGTATAATATGAATATTAAATATAAAGAATTTGAATCAAGGAGGAGGTCTATCCTCCAGGAGCTAGTGAAGGAATGGTTGTATAAGGAGAGTTATACAGTTAGGGAAAGCTATGGCAGCTGTGTGCTCAGCTCACAAAGACGTTGTCATTGCTTTTAGAGGAGAACGATTTCTCACACCTTAATATATAAAATTATAAACTCACCAAAAAAATATTCATTTTGCATTTTTTCTTAAAATATTTACTCTGAACTCTTACTTAATAATGGTGCATTACCTCTGTGACTGACCTCAACATTCAAAGGGATCTTGCAGCATAACTGCTCTGAGGTTAGTCTTTTCTATTAAAACTAATTTCTCTAAAGGTATAGCACAGAGGAGTCCTAACCTTTACAGATAATATTGAGAATATATTATTTAATGAAGTCTTTGAATGGGATTAATTTCCTTCCAATCATAACCATCTGCAGAAGAGGAATAATTGTTTCAATGTTGAGTCTGGAAGGTCTGGAAGGGTCTAGTTATCAGCTGCTGACACACACACTGTGCAACTCAGCGGAAGGCTTCAGTGTTAGCTGTGTGTCACCATCACCCTTCCAGTCCTATTCCAGACACATGCTGGGCCAGATTCTTGGCATCAGATAGAGTACTCTGAATGTTTTTCTAAATTACTCTGTCTCCTAATTGTGCCAGACGCCCATTATGGTATCCAGTAATCTTAGGGCAGAGTGCAGGTCTGGCCACATTCCCTGTGCCAGTCCCAGGCAAGCAGGTGTTTGGAGAAATGTGCTGGGGTTTGCCAGTTTGGTAAATCTATATGCTCTGGGTGATGTTTCCACTGGTAAAGGCAGTTATTAGTGATACTCCACACTGGATTCGAAAAATAGATAATTTCTGTGTCTGATACACAAAATGATGGAGTTATGTCACATATACCATATACCATCTTAAAGGTTTTCTATTCTCTTGCATTATTAGAGAGTGTATTCTTGAAGTATTTTCCATTTCAGGTAACTTGTTTTAAAATATGTTTAAGATTTAATGACAGATTTTCATGTTTCTAATTGTACTTCCTTCACCAAGGTCCTGAGGGAGGTGATAGCGTCCCTGACCTCGCAGTGGGTGCCTGACAAATTCCACTGGCTATAGAAGAAAACTTTGTATTTGCTTCAAGGGTCGTGTAACCTTCAGTTCTTTTTAGGGATACACTTCGACTCCATACACACCGTTGATCAGTTACCATTGTTCTGGCATGAGAAAAATAACATCCCCAAGAGGAACATGTACAGGTGTATGAACCTGTTCTGCTAGAAGATAAGGCAGAATGATATTAGTGAATGTCAAAGAATGCCTTGTATTTTAAAAGACAAAACTGCAATTTTCATGCTAATGAACAAACTCCTGCTGTCATTAAATCCTTCAAAAATTTATAAAAGAATGTATTCAGTTAACAGGCAGATCAAATGTATCAAACCAGACTCAGGTAACCCTAGCCTACAATTAAATGTCATTTCCTCTTGGGAACAATTCTTCAACAAGAGAGCAATAATAGTGCCAAGAATGTGTCAGCAGCTGCAACTGCAACTGGAAAACAGCAGGTTATATTTCAGTGACTTAATTTGTTGTCTTAAACACAACCCTGAGAACTTCAGGTCTAAAAAGGTGACAAAGACATGAGATTGTGTATGTGGGTGATGTGAAGCTGACATTAGAGAACTGGAAGCTGTTTTCTGACAGAGCATCCACAAAATCTGCTCCTTCTCGACTCAATGCCTCACCTTTGGTTTTTCTATCTTCAGCAAAAAGCACAGAGAGTTAAATATGTAGATTTATTTCATTGTTCATTTCCAGAAAATATAAATTACAGAAAATGCTACTATTTAAAATTTACTGTCTGACAAATAAAAATCAAATGTCAATCTTCCTTTGTCTGATGAAGAAACCAGAAGTCAGAAGAAATAGTTCTCTTACAATTTGATTTCAAGGGAAGTCTAGGTCAATGTTATTGATTTAACAAGAATCTTAATTATTCATTTTATCATATATCGAGTTTATTAAAAAAAGTTTGCCACATGTTGACTAATTATTTTGCTAGGAAATTGTAACTGTCTAAATTAATAATGGAAGAGTGCAGAGTTTACCCTGAGGCTGCGAAGATTGGGAACAAGCAGGAAAAATCCCCCTCTGTTTTAAGAAAGCTAGAAATGTACATATGATTAAAAAGCTTCAGCCTTGCACCAAAATAAAGCATAAGGAAAACTGCAGTTATTATTTCCCGCTGGAGGATAATTAAGTACGAATAATAAAGACTGCGTGATCTGTGAGGTTCTACATCTCTCTTTGTCAGAAAGCATATTCCTGAATGGCAGCTGTCACGGGCCTTGGCTTGATGTGACACAAAGTATTTGACTCCCTAATTGTGCAGAGAAACACGCAATTCTCAGAAGACGTGTCATTGCAGGTTTTGAGAGGAGTCTGGTGGCTGTGGCTGGAAGATCGTGTGACCACAACACAACTGATTTCACATGGAGGGGAATGGGGGAAGAGTTAAATAAATATGGCCTTAACATGAAGGTCACAATCAGAACAAACCCACTTTTCATAAAGAGAAAATCTACGAAAGAGACTTTCAGCACCACTGGGACAAAATCAGCAGAAGACCAAAACACATCCTTCGAAAATTAGCTCAGAGGGGTGGCATGTCACATAATGACAATCAGTCAAAAAAATTCTATGACAGGAACCTTCGTCAGTAAAACCTTTTCTAATATACCACTGACACTTAAGAACGTGAAATAAAACCTTCCTTTTGAGCTATTAGGCAAGGCCTCTTGCTTTCCACTATGAGTCAAAAAGCTGAATGTAATTTAGAACATGTGCAAAAACAACAGAAAAGTTATCATTTATTATGTATTAAGTGTTATTCAAATTGCACATCTTAGGTTTTCTTTTGAACACACCAGAAGTTATTAGAGTGATTTTCTTTGAAAGAAAACCAAATTGCCTATTTTTCTTTCTCACAAGGAAATGAACTCAAATAATTTTAGTGCGAAAATTCAAAGCGGGAGGAAAAACCACATTGAATCTAAGCACAGTTGCAAATGCTGCCATTCTTTATATGACCTTCGCGTTCTGCATACACAAGCCAATAAACAAACAAACAACTCCTCCCACACACACAGTAAGAGAAAGATACTGGGAACTCTACATGAGAGCCAAATTACTGCACTATGAAGTGTGTTTATTTGGGTGGAGAGAACAGTTGTTGATAGGGGGATTTTTGAAACATAAATTACAAGTTGGGCTATACTATGTTTCATTCTAAGTACATAAAAATTAATAATGGGACAAATATGGCCTCAAGCTCTGCC
>WAAB01007305.1:0-18806 GCA_013389865.1 Piaya cayana | reverse complement strand
TCTATGAAATGCCTTCCAGACACATACAGCTAAGCTTACACGACTAGCAGAAAGCCCGTGCTATATACACGTTAAAAAACACAGCTTACCTCCCATTTTATTCATTCCAAAGCCCATGCCTTCCATTCCCATTCCTCAAAATAAAAGAGAAAGCTTTATATAGCAGATGCAATTCTACACAAGTTCAGCCATTAGACTGGCTGTAGAAAAGAGACCGTACAACATGTCCACTGTTTGGACTGAAGAGCTTACATGTGATAACTCCGAGTAGATTGCAACACTCCTCTCAGAAAATAAAGCAGCAAAGGGGGAAAAACCCATAGGCGTTTATAAATTGAAAGCTGAATGTGTGCTACTTTTTAGGTGGCTCTTTAAAACTTGTGCTATTTAAACACACCCTAAACGAAGATTTGTAAGCCCACTAATATGTGTTAAAAGTGACAGATGGTTTTAAAAGTTTAATGGATCTTTGCAGTGTCTGCTGCTCATGCTCAAGAGTCAGAAAATGAGAGCTGTGCTTCAACCACAGTGGAAAAAAAAAATGGAGTAGTTTAAGTTCAAGTTTCTGTTATCAAGCTCATTACTTAGCTCAACAAAACCTCATTTAAGACTCCTAACACACTTCAACTTTTTTTGTGTAGGCAGAACAAAGCTAGCTACCTTCTACACAGCTTAAAGCTCTCATGAAACAAAAGCATAGGAGTAATCTTACCTCCAGGTCCCATGTTGCCCATTCCCATGCCTTTGTTTATATGATTTGCATCAATAGGTTGACCTCCAGGTCCTAATCCCATGCCAATACCACCAAGACCATCTGAAGAAAATATTCAGATATCAAAAAAGCCTTCTTTCCATAGGTTGACAAAACAGCAAGTTTTATTCTTAAGTAATTGACTTCCATTCTCCAAAAAGCTTGCTGTGTTCCCGCTTGGGGGTGTGTACTTTAAGCGTGAAAGTGTATAGTAAATCCAGAGTAGATGTGTCTTGAAATAATACTAAAAACTATTTCAAATATTCTCTCTCATAATCCATTTCTCGTCTCGCTACTGAGAAAACTTGCTTGGTTGGTTTGTTTTTAAGCTGACTCCTGAAAAATAACTGGCTAGAACACTGCTTGTTTTGTGCAACTCCTCAATCTAAGGAGAACAGAGTGGGCAATTTAGTGTAGAGATCTTCTAACCTTTGCACGATGTCACCCTCGATTGACAAATGGCTTTATTTCCACCTTTGCCAAGGCTCTTCCCTTGTAGAGAAGAGTTTAACCACAAAGTTCAACCTATAATATGACAGCCACCTATAGAATTCAGAGCACACAGCCAGCCTCTTCTCTGAGCAAACAAAGGACATCAATAGCAGGGATAAATTTGGAATCTTCCTGTACCCAAACCCAATTAAGGATTCCCCAGTCCAAAGAGAGAAGAAAAAGCCCTCGTATTTTCCTTATAGTTAATCAGGAAGAAAAAAAAAAAAAGAGTTCTCTGCTTGCACTTGCAAACCAACACCTTAATGGCATTCTTGACACAAGACTAGGAATTCCTCATTTACAGCTCAATGCAATAAACACAGAAAGTGTTGAAACTTGTTTTAAAACAATACAAGAAAACCCTTCCCCACCCCAGTAAAGGCCAAGAAACAGGCTTCCATTGGTATTTGTTGAGTTTCATACAAAGGTAATTAGGTTGGAACACACTCGCTTTCTCTTCAGTGAGAGGTAATATCATTAGAGACAGTCAGGGCAGCATAAAAGCCATGGATGACGCTGCTGCTGAGCAAGGCTTGGACAGATAGACAGAAAACTAAACTCATTACGGGATGGATCAATGATCACTGAAATTGTGCAGCTTAGCAGCACGCAACAGATTTGTTTCTCACGCCCAAGAAAACAGCACCTGGCTGAATTAACAGAATTACGTTAACAGCCACGTTTTACATTTTTGCTGTATTTAAAAGCCCATCTTCCCCCACCTCTAGCTTTTTCCTTCCAACCCAAACTCTTCTTGTTCAGTATTACCAGTCTCTCATCACAGGACGGTTGAGGTTGGAAGGGATCTCTGGAGGTCATCGGCTCCCACCTCGCTGGCTCAAGCAGGGTGACCTAGAGCTCGCTACCCACCCAGGACCACGTCCACACAGCTTCTGAGCCCCAACAAGGATGGAGGCTCTCTGAGCAACCTGCTGCTTCAGCACTTGGTCACCCTCACAGTAATGGTTATTTAATTCAGATGGATTCCCCAGTGTTTCGGTTTATGCTCACTGCCTCTCGTCCTGTCACTGGGTGGCTCCGAAGAGAGCACGGCTCCCACTTCTTTATACCCTCCCTTGAGGTGTTCATATTTATTGGTAAGATTCCCCTTAAAGACCTGAAAGATTCTCAGGTCCTCAATTCAACCCTTTCAATTGAAAGAAAAACATCAGCTATCCAGAATACTGGAGCCATACTTTCCCCTATTGACCAATTGATTGTATTTCTAGTAAATCCCACTATTAACAGTAGTTTTACAGGGGATCAGGGTCTCTGGATCTCAATGAGAGATCTGGAAGCCTTGAGAAAAATGAATGGGATACTGTTTTAAGACAAGCTTCTAGCCGTGAGCTGAAAGAAGTATCCAAGAAAAAAAAAAAAAAGACAAGACTGAGCAGCTGCTCTTTACTATTTCCCCCCTGGATATTACTCAGACCATTTGGATCCCAGCTTTACAAGGTCTGAATTAAGAGTTTCACTGGGGCTGGGATGGGGCCCAGTTGCTGAACAGCAAAATAAGAAACGCAAACACGTTCAATCACGCAGGAGAGACTTACGAGGGAGTTGCTGGGGTCGCTCTGGAGGAAAGAAGTCTCCTTTGGGAAAGGCTCGTTCATCCTAAACACAATTCCACAATACATTAGACTTTTATCCAAGAAAAGGAAATTATTTGGAAATTATTTCTGGCCTTTTTTTTTTTTTTTAAATTAAAACACAAACTTAAAGCTAAAGCATTTAGGATTTAGGATTGTCTTTTAGCAAAGTAATCAGAATTGACCTTCCCCAGTTGTGAGTTGACACCACTAGGACTTATCAGGTAAGTCACACATTTTGCTCCGTATTTCAACTGAACCCTGAAATCAGACGTCATCCAAAATCAGAAGCACAATTAGTTCAAAAAGCAGTAAGAATTTGAACGCACTTACCATTTTTACATGCATCGGTCTGTCAAACAGCAGCTGCCCATTAAACATCGCTATTGCTTCGTTAAGGATCACTGTTCAAGCACTAGAAACACACAGTCTTAAAGCTCTACGTTCTACCCACTCCAAAAATTACATCTCTCTGGGTTGCTCCTTACACTCTAGTTCACAGATCAATCAACAATCCTTCTTTTTTCTCCAAAGCTAAAGCTTTGAAATCAAAATAACTGAATACTCAAAGAACAGCTTTTTAAAATTAAACCATGAGTTAAAAATACTCTTCTGGTTCAGATTAAGTTCGTTAACAGATCACTCAAAACGTGACTCCAAACTCCAAAATATTTCATCAGTAACTGCAGCCATTTCAAACAGGAGACAACATGCAAAAGTGCTCAGCATTTCCAAATCAACAAATAACTGAATTTTGAAGAATGCCACGCCAATGAATCATGTGAAATGTGTGTCTGGTTCCCACGTGGCCTAACTTATTAGCCACACACGCAGAATGAAGTTAATGTTTAAATAGAAAGTTTAGGAGAGGAGTGAGGGAAATACTTTCCTCCTTTCCTGGCTGCAAGTTGAGAAATGTAGGAAACCATCACTTGCATCACGTAAGGATCCAGGGAACAGAGGAATACAGTAGGTCGAGCGATCTTACACTGCAAACAGATCTGCTTCACTCCTCCTTTATCTCCGTCACAGGAATTTAAGACAAACATTTTCTCAGAAACTGCTTTTTAATGCTAGCTATAACCTAGAGACAACATTTTATTATTTGGACTAGAAATACATATATCCATATCAGAAAGTGATTCTACTTTGTTTGAGGAGGCTGAGGGGAGACCTCATTGCTCTCTACAACTACCTGACAGGAGGTTGTGGAGAGGAGGGAGCTGGGCTCTTCTGCCAAGGGACAGGGGACAGGACGAGAGGGAATGGCCTCAAGCTCCACCAGGGGAGGGTCAGGCTGGACAGCAGGAAAGAGTTTTTCACAGAAAGGGTCATTGGGCAGTGTCAGAGGTTGTGCAGGGAGGGGGTTGAGTCACCTTCCCTGGAGGGGTTTAAGGGACAAGTGGACGAGGTGCTGAGGGACATGGGTTAGTGATTGATGGGAATGGTTGGACTCCATGATCCGATGGGTCTCTTCCAACCTGGTGATTCTACGATTCTATGATTCTGAGTAAATAGTGACAGTTCTTTCAAGACTTGTTTCAGTTTTCATTGTTTCCCATCCACTGCAAGGGCTTCTGTGACATGGCAATATCTTCACTTGTAACAATGCATTTTATATTTTCATCCTGCTCTGCTCACTAAGTTATCTGCTTACTGTTTACATCATTACTCTTCAAGGATACATATAGCTTGAACGGCCTCTATGGCTTGCTCGAAAGTGACGGTGCCAATCCCACGGCTTTTGCCATCTTTATCTTCTAGAATGTCTGCCCGAACCACGACGCCAGCCATGCTGAATACTTCTTTCAGTTTCTTCCAACCAACCTTGTAATCCAACTGGAAGACAATATTAGAAACATGAGAGAAGTTTCTATTAGAAAACAGCTCTAGTGTTTTCACATTTCTTTGTAGGGATCAGCAATCTCAAGGAACGAAAAGAATCTTCACAGAGATAGGGTAAAATTTAAATAGCATAAAGAACGCTACAGAGCTCAATGCAATGTTCTTGGCTTTGTTCATAAATTTACAAGCACCATAACATATAGAACAGATCTTGATTTACAGCTTCACTAGCACAGAGAATCAAGAAGATGACCCACAGAGTACGTTATTACTCAATTTTACTAAAACAGAGCTGCAAGTCTAAGGCAGCTCTTCTAATTAGTTCGATTTAACTCAGCTAAGACCCAGATATTCTGGTCCCACATTACACAGCACTTACATTCGCGACGAAGACAGTGCTTCCGAGTCTCCCCGCCTGCAAGGCGTGAATGATCTCATTGGGTATGTTGGGATTGTTGAGTATGCTAGGAGGGATATTGATCATGCCGGGGCCACCCGGGCCTGGACCAATACCCATTCCACCAGCGACTGCCATGACCTTCTGCATCGCTCTCCTGGCATGCTCGCCATCAGGATCCTGTGAAAACATAAACACCACACTCAGTTCTCTCTGCGTTCCACTGAACACATGCAGATTTTGTGGTATGACTAAAACAGTCAGAAGGAGGAGTTTCCCTGCCTCCAGCCAGCTACTTCACATACAATTGCCATCCACTAATTTGTTTTCTTTTAACCATCCTTCAGATTATCAAGTTATTCCTACTCATGCAACTCCTCTGATTCTGAAAGTGTTTATTATTCAATGCCAGCAATAAGCTTCTTGTATCTATTCCAGAGACCGATAGACCCAGAACGGCATTGGGAAGGTTTTGGAAGACAAATGGCATCTTGGCATCTTCAAAACGATGCAACCATTCATTTACCTTGCACTTTGAATTCTTTACAAGACAACACACAGTGTGTAAATTTCCAGACTGGTTTGGGTAACTTTCCCTCTCCCACCAACTGGCTTTCTAACTCAAAACAAACTTATAATGTTACCCCCCTGCAGCCACTTATCTTTCAGTTTTAGGACATGCTAAAGAACAAAGCATAGGATGAGGAATTCAAGGAAAGAAATAAGATTGTCACTTCATACTGAAAGTGAGTGCAAGCACTTCCACAACACAAGGTGAATTTATGCTACTTAGGTTGGAAACATCACACTGTTCAGTGAGCAAAATGCACTAGCACACAGAATTAATTAGTCAGGAGAACAAATGCTTTAAAAATAAAAGCTATTTGAGTTAATTTGAACCTTGATCTTAAAATTAAGACTAAAAAACAGCACATCATGAAAACACAAGAAAGGACAGCTTTCACGTGATTATTTCAGCTACAGAAAATCATAGTAGTCTGAGGTGGAGAACACATTAAAGCAGATGCAAGTCACTTCTGATATATAAATAAAGTATTGTTTAAAACCAGATTCGTTCCAAGAGTGGCTGTCATACAAATTCAAGCCTTCTGATCAGGCAACAAGCTTTATCTACTCTGCCATAAACGTTTGTTATGTCACTTGAAGGCCTGCATGCTCCTCAGCAGTTAGAGAGCCAACAAGATGTTTGCACCAGCCATGTAGCAAAACTGATGCTAACGGCTACAAACAACTTCATTCACTCCACGCAGTCAGACTGGGGCAAGCGTTGCTGAGGTCCCAAATACTTTGAAGATGCTGCTTCACCTATTTCAAGCATCGTTTCTGTTCCGTGTCATACAGACAGAAGTACTTAAGTATGACAACAGTCTCCTGAAGAGCAGGGCAAATTACAAGCACCTCTTCACAAGGGCTGATACCACAGGGTAACCTGATGGTATATCAGCAAAAGGAAATATGGCCCNGGTCTCACCCAAACCATCACAAGCTTTTTCTTCCAAGGTGCCCTTAGAGAAGCCAGTGCTTGATAATTCCCAGGTCTCACTACATTTTTCTAACCCTCCGTTTCACCTCTTCCTTCCTTTAAAGGGTAGCAAGAGGTCAGCAGTGCCAGAAGATTCCTTGTGCGCAGAAACAGGCTGCAGCCCCCAGAATGAATTACTCTACTTACAAAATCTGCCAGATCTGGGAAGTGCTGCCACTTGCCATCCTCACTCTTCCTCCTAAGCGCTCCTCAGACTGCAGCTAGAAGCAGGATGCTTAGGGCAGACCTGCACACATTCTCTATCTCACATTCACACCAACATCTCTCATCCCTCACCATGAAGCAGGCAGGGTATAACAGACCACGAAGACCACGTAGTCGAGAACACAGCTCACACATCCTAAGACCGAGAGTCAATGCTAACACTGAATTAAGTCCCTTTTTATATTTACTGAACCTTCAATCCAGCCACAGCTGGAATAAAACTTTCAATTTCTCAATGGATACGAATTAACTCATGGCATAGTTAGCATGTCACATTAGTTGGCAATAGCCAAGCCAGTAAAATGGAAACAAATCTTTGAAGTATTTCAGAAACTAGCTTATTCTACAGAACTGTTTGTAGAATACTTTCATTATAATACAGAATTAAAAACGAAGAGTCAAGAATAAATACCATTTAGGCATGATTCTTCGAATCACTGAACAAGAAAGTAGCCCCGCAGCCAAAGCCAAACTCTTGTTTTGTTGCAGTCCTGCATTGCTACCATCAGCACCTATCCCTTAAATCAAGTTTAGTCTTGATAATCCCATTCAAACTGAAGTTCAGCCGTCGCACGCTAAAGGTAAAGGCTGACTGTCATTTTTTTTAATCCAACTTGATGAGTCCTGCCTTTTGTCAGTTATTCTTATCTGCAAATGAGTCAGTGATAAACCTTAAGAACTACGCTTTCACCTTCGAGTTCAACATACTGAAAGAACAGATGCACGTCTTACTTCTTTCACTTTCAATGGTCTTCCACCAAGACTATGCTTGTTCAAAACCTCTGCAGCCTTTTTCATGCTTTCTTCCATCTTGAATTCAACAACACTGTGGGGATACAAGACATCTAAGAACATTGCTTACGTGTCAAGAGTCTCCTCATTTCTTGCTATAAATTCATAAGCCAACTTACGCGCATCCCTGATGAGATGATTTCACGGGCGAGTAACAGGGAGGAGGGAAGAAAGAAGAAATAAAGTAAGTAAAAGAACAAAACACACAAAACCGATTTTTTTTTTTAAAGTCAAATCACATTAATTAGCCCTAATAACGAAAACAAATGTAATCTTACCCAATAAAACCTTCAAAACTTGAATTCCATAAGACAATTTGCATGAACAGGATTAAAACTGTAGCTTCTGAAGTTGTAACAAACAGAACTACGTCCCGATTTCTCCAAAAATACCACACGCTTCATGTGACCTGTTCTTCATACAGCAAAACCCTCACCGTATTCTCTCACCCTAAATCCATCTCCTTCAATGCAGTTAAGTCTGCTCCTACGATTTTTTTTTCCCTGTAAGATACTGTCACTGGACTAAAGGATTTAGGTACCTAGGAAGGCAAAATCCCTTTCCCTTTAGGAATTGAGTTCTGTTTACTGGCACAGGGAAGTGTAGTTTACAGAACCTGCTTTTGCACACTGGCCTTACAAATTCAGCGAACCACTGCAGTGACACTTCCGAAAACACAAGTATTTCATTAATATTCCATACCACTATGCGTACTGCTAGGGTCCATGGGTCATTCAAACAGCCAACGCCAACTGCACACGGTGGAAGACCACCCTGACACTGCTTACAAGGCCCCAGCCCACCTCCTCCCCGCCCCGAAAGAAGCTTTAAGCAAGCCTATGCTAGAGCCACTAACTATACACGCTCTCTGCCTTCCTGACTTCCACGCCACCATACAGTTACATTTTGTCATGTAGAAAATCCACAGAAGAAATCTCTCAAACACTTACCCTTGACTTTCCTTCAGCGTCCATTAAGAGCTCCACGTATGTTACCTCACCAACTACAAATCAGATTCCAGACGACACATATACCAAGGGAGAAAAGCCAAGAAAACAATGGGAATTTAGAACAATCAACAACCGTGCATGGAGCCTCTGCCTTATAAAGAAAGCCCAGAAACACTCCATATTCACTAGACCACAAAACTGGACAATTACAGGTATGCAGCACAGTTTTAAAACAGTTAAACATGTTCTTGATCTTCCTCCGCTTCAAAAGCCAGCTATTTCCGCAATATCAGTTTCCTTGATCTTTAGTACCCACTCGTTACTTGAGGCAATCCAAATCCATGGGAAAGTGTGCAAGAACAAGTTGCTGCTTCTTTACACGCCATGCGATCTTGTCTCAATAGTCCATAACTTGGGCAGTTATTTGCTTTTCTCTGGATTTAAAGACAAGCTGCCAAAATAGGGAGTCAGACCGAATCAAGAGATCACCGACTGTCTCCTATTCGCTTCAGCAGGTTTTGTCTTTTGTTAGGCCACAATAAAATAAAGTCTATTTGCTTTGCTTCAATAGGTAGCACTAAGTAATCTGCCGTATTTGCTCTCACGATGAGCCCATCTACAGGAATAGGCAAAATGCACTGGAAAACTACCTCCGCACCTTTCCTCACGAGATCAGGATTGCCTTTTTGTGACCACGTAACCGTATCATGGACCTCCAGAATACAACTACCAAAACAGCTGCTGCCCTTGAAGTGACTGGCATACAGAAGAATCAAAGAAAGCAATTTTTACTTTTTCTTTCTCATTTTGGAAGTACGAGTTTTTACAGCTAAGACAGGAGGACTCTAAGTGGCATTATCCAAAAGGTGAAAAGCACACTTTGTGGGAAACTATAATCCAGTCTGAATCCTGACAGCATACACTGAGCTAGGAACCGAGTCTCACTCTCAGTCTACCTCTTCGTTAGGGATGGAGATAAGTAGATGCATTAAGCCCAGCCTCCTACAAGGACCAGTCACTTACATGAGAGCTGGTGTCATTATGAAAAGGAATATCCTTAAGGTGTTTTCCAAAGCTGGAAGGAATGTTTAATGAAATTGCTTTGCTAATCTTCACTTCCTACTTATAAAAAAAAAATTTCCAATCGCAGCATTCCAGCTCAAGATCAGTTAGCCAGACAGTTGTTTTGATGAGGACAGTGTTGGAGATTGGTGGAAGCTAAGGTGCACACCCCTTTGAAAGGGACAGGGCAGATCAGAGCATCCAGTTACTGTCCACAGCTCTGGTATCTACATAATACTTCTTGAACTGAAGCCTAACAACACAACGTAGCATACATGGAGTCATTTCCAAGGGACTGGAGTGTCAACAGCCCTCCTGGACTCGTCCTTGGTGGCACATGGTAGCCATGCACCGAGTCCAAAGCGTTATCAAGACATTCTGACGCCATCCACCTCAACAGCAGCAGCCAGGGTCAGCCAAACTGGGATCAAAAATGCAAAAATTCAACAATTTATATAATAAGACAAATTCCCATATTACCTACAATACAAAACCGCTCCGTTTCACAGAGGCCAGGAGTCTGCGACTTTGCTACTAATAACGCTACTGACCCCATGGACTGAGGACTCTCCTCTCCCACACACTAATCAAAATCAGCTACGATTCTTCCCTCAGATGCACACGAACACATCCAAAGAAGTTTGTCAAGCTTGAAAACTACACATTGAATATGATTTGACTTTTACTCTTTAACAAATCTAACCTCTGAACTACAAGATTTCCAGGAATCTATCACAGCAGTAATCTTGCATCATTTGGAAAGTCTTAAGTGTGCCAAGTTCACATAGTGCTTGACATTCAAGCCTTAGATACCTGTATTAAAAACTAAATATACATCTTGAAGTAGACATTTTCCTTGAAAGGACACCTGGACTTCCTGAACAGCCAAATAAAAAAATAAAGGAGGGGAGGGGGAACAACACAAAAATCAGTGTAACAGTTCAGAATCCAAGACACTAAGACTAGATTACAGAATAACTGAAATAATGATGTGGGTTTTTTCACTTATAAAAACAATTCAACGTGACACTTCTTCCAGGAGACTATTGTCAGAGGCTGGAAAAGGAAACTTTTTATTAACAGTCTATGTTGGGTCACGTTTTACTTGGCTTTTTTCTCCATCCCAAAGCACAATGAATCAGAACATCAGGCACTGGGGATAAAGCAGAACAGCAGAGAAGGGGAGCCTACAGCAGTGCACAGGCAATTAAGCCATGGAAAATTACCAGAGGCAGATATTCATGTAGTAAACCTGCCTCAAAGAGCAAAAGTAACACACAGTGATGCAGGTAGATTTCCTTTCTGCTAGAGGATACCTGACTTCTATCAGCAAATGTAGCCTATATCCACAAGTGGAGAAATTTCTTTCAGATACAAGAGATTTACTTAAGGAACTCAGACCAGCCTCCAAAGGAAGGTAAAGCTAGCAGAAAATACTTGCTGTAAATCAATGCAAGTATAATAAAGAAATATGCTCCCCACAGTGTCTTTAGGACTGCACTTAAAGCAGTCCTGACTTCTTTATTGGTTTGAACTTCATGTGTGAAAAGTTCAGAAACTCAATGTTCTTAAAACAAAGAGATTAAAGCAGAAGTCATTGCAATAACTAGAAATATAAGACAAATCAAAGGACTCTCCAGTGTTACATTTATTATAGCCATCAGGTTTTTGATCATTAAACTTTATATCCACTTCCTAAAGAAGTTTCTCTGCATGGGAAGTTAAGATGACCACGTCTGTCAACATGCAGATATTCTCCTGTGACTGTTGAGGAAGCTCAGATAAGTACAACCATATGGTGACTTGGGGCACGACTCGGATGAATTCACCTACCCCTGAAGGCTTCTCTGGGAAGTCACTAGGACAAACTCAGACGCAGACGTCAACGCTGAAGATACTAAAGTTGGACAACGTGATTTTAATAGCTAGCAACAAACCACAAAGCTGTGAAAGCTGTAAAAGGTGCAAAGAGGAAAGTCTCAGCAAGAGGAGTAGCGCAGAAACTGAAATAAAGGGGTAAAAGCTTTATTTCACAGTTATTTCTTTGCCCCACAGGGTCAAAAGCAAATACTAAATATAGAAGGGAGACTCTCCAGACATTACTGTGAATGTAATTACAAAACTGCATGTATGTTCCATCACCTTCTGAAGTAAGGAACCACAAGCAGTGTGACTGATTGAAGAGGACCCTGCTATCAAAAGCCTTTCAACATGAGGCAATCCAGAATTGGTCACAGTTTAAAAGCTTGTGACAGGCAACCCCTGAAAAGCTAAGTGGAGAGCTTGGGCTGGGAAGAGAAACAGTTATACATGTATCAAGTTTTAGTTAAAAGGAAACAAAAAACTTCTTCCCAGAGTAGAGACAATTGGCAAGCTATTCCTTTACAGTAGGGGAAGGGAAATCTCACTTTACTTGAGAGAATTTTGGTTCTCTAACAGCCCAGGCAGTGAAAAAGCTCATATCCACTGACGAAGGACACTGCCTCCTTGAAAAGATGGTTAAGGCCAGTGAAAACAGAGCGACTCATTAGCACATCTACTAAAATGAAGGGGGAACGAGTCAGACGTGGAACAGCACTTCCACGTTACTTATTCATCTTTTTCTCTTTGCCCCCATAAAACTTCGGTCTGTAAGCACACTGCAACAGTCTCGGACACCACAACCCAGGGGATTCTCCAGCTGTCTTCAGGTACTGGAGTCACGGCGGTGCTCCCCAGCACTAGCGCCTGGTATTGAGCACAACAGCGAGAGGGCACAAGTTAACAGCTTTAGGAGGTCACAGAGGAGCCAAAAAATTCTGGAGATGCAGCAAGAAAGAAGACAGCGCATGAAGTTTAGCAGCTGCTTTTCTTCACAGAAAGTTTAAGCTGGGGAAGCTTTGTTGCTTCTTTTCCTCACACCTGTTCACACATCCAGGTTTTGCTGTGCGGAGGCAGGCAGGCCTGGTCCACACTGCAGTTCTGCCTGATGCAGACACAGGTTAAATGCCAATACAAACAGTCTCTGGACTGTCCTGGAAGCTCTGAATGACACATGAGCTGCTCCCAGCTTTGCAACAGAGCAGAATATCACAATTGCTTCATATTACAGCTACTCTTTTCTCCTTGTATTGTATGCCATCTAGCTATTCTGGTCAGGAAGAAGGTTTAATACAAAATTCTGTATTTCCTAAAGGAACCAATAAACATCACAAAATCAAATTCTTTTTTATCATCTGCTGTCACCTCACTGATGCCAGCAGCCATGGAAGCACCACAATTTTTGCCTACAACAGAGCCATTTGTTAGAGGACCGACTAAGACAGCTATCTAGCATCCAATCATGTTTGTGACTCCACTTACATGCTGAAGAACTGCTCCCTCGCTCTTCTCCTGACGCCGTTCACCAATTACCAGTTATTAATGCTGATTGCATGAGTTTAGTAGAACCTTGTGTTTGTCAGCCAATACAAGGGAGTTTCAAACAAGAACAGTTTTTTAGTTCCATTAATAACCACGCCGTACTGCATACCTGTAATTGAGTTTCACCAACAAATACACTGGAATGACTGAACCAAGTCGTTAACTCGTGAGAGGTCACCTTTAGACGGACTGTACGCATCTGAGAAAACCAGGTTGCAGAAATATGAGCAGACCTCGAAGCTCATGTCTCCTAAACCATACTTACTGACGCAAACCAGCCGATTGAGGTGAACTCTTCCTACGTTCCGCAACCTGCTAACAGCTTAAGTCTTCACGACTGCCAAGCGATGGAGCAGTCACGGAACACCTATTCTTACCCTTTGTGTCTGTTTCACGTGCTCCCAAAGCCTTGGGGCATTTGGCCTGTAATTCTTACACTTACAAACCAAGAGTTCTAACATTTAGGTTTTTCCACAGTCAAATTCCTGGTTCTTGGAACTCTGCCTTGTATCAAGAAGTCCCGATTGAGCAAGTTCAAGCACAGCACAAGAGCACCAATTTGGTAGAAGTTCGTGACTAATTAGCATGAATCACAACTACACAGAGGATCTAAACCGTTGTGTTTTAACAAGCAGTCCCAAAAACCAAGAACAATGCTTCTCCATGTTTAGCATAACAAGCCCTGCAGACAGAATGAAGAGGTTTCAATGTTCCCCTAGGAGTATCTGCTGGAATGAGTAGCTGAACAGCAAGGCAGGAAACAATCTCACACCGGACTTTTCCATCCACGTGAACTGGAGAGAAACCACAAGACACTTGGAACGGAATTCAACACAGTTCTTAAAATTAGACATCTACACATACAGACACTCCTATTAACCAATGTACCTTGTGTAGCACAGTGAAAGCGTAGCTTACAGCAAGAGACCGCTCATAATTAGGGCCTGTTAGAGCAGTCTAAGACTGTAATTCTTCACATTACAGAAAACCATTGCTGAATCTCAAGCATCAACGCTTCACAGCCTTCGGTTCTGGAAGTTTCCCAGGGTGTATAGTCCTGAAGTTCGTTACACAGACTCAGTTCCATTTTGCCTCCAAAGACAAACATTTTAAAACCCTTTAGAAATTGGTTTTCCCACTCAATCAGGCCGCACCTTTTGAACACATTAACTATCGCTTCCTGCCTAGTTCAAACAAGTGAACATCGATCGCTACTTTGCAAGACATTCATGACTGATCCTACGTATTTTAGAAGTGACCCACAAGAGGTAATAGCTGTATTACTCTTTAACTTGCTTTGAGATATTTCAGTGATGGAGAAGCCAAGTATTTTCTTGCCCCTCCGGTGCATTTCCAAGGTGACAAACTAGTAAGCTGGGCATCGGCTTAAAGAAATAACATTACATCTAGACTTGCCACCACCTGAGAGCAGTCAGCTCTATTAGTTCATCTTCTTCAAGACGTGAAGATGCTAAGATCAACAAAGTAAGGCGGCTTCCATTCACGTGGAACCGTTAAATAGAAGTGGGGAAGGGGGAAACACCGCAAACAGGATTTCCAAAGCCCCTAGCCGTGTTGCAGCACATGCCAGAGCACAAACCTGATTCTTCTTTTTTTTTTTTTGCAGGTCACCTTTAAAAACGTTTTACTGCTATCAACCGGCAGCACGGCTCTTTATCCAAGGACAAATCACCTTAAAGTTTGGGGACACAGCTATAAATACACACACCAGGTCAGCAGTAAATAACTACCTGCATTACCCAAAAGACATTAAAATGTTTCAGGAGGTTTTGTAGCCTGTCAAGGCTAAAATCTGATAAAAGCTTCACTTTTCCCCCCGTAAGAAAAATCCTCCTAAGTCTCCGATGAAGCGCTACTAGCTCTATGCCAACATGCCAACAGAGGAACTACCCGCCTGGAAGGCTGCCGGGTAACATGTTGTGCAGCACCCAAAAAAAGGGCTTCAAGACAACCTTTTACAAAACTCATGTCGCTAAGTCCACCCAGAACTTCAACTTTTAAGTTTACAAAGTCAGCCACAAGTAAGATGACAGACATCACTTGGCCACCTGAGTTGTACATTACCTTTCTCTTTGACCAGGTCTTTCAGAGACTGCCACTTCACATCAAACGGAATATTTGTTATAAAAGCTCGGTATCTTTTAGCAGGATTAGCATATGGCTCAAAGCGATTTCCTCCTCTTTTGACACTTTTCTCTTTTCTCTTTTCATTTTGGCTTGGCCGGTCACTTTCACTGCAAGCAAAGAAAGATAATCACACACATTAACTACTCTGGCATTCGATCAAGGGTCACACCACCTCCTGGAACATCACCTGGCACATTCTTAACACTAAATCAAAACTTGCAAAGTTTCATCCATTCACATATTTGCAAAATCGTACGCTTTCAACTAAAGCAGGTATGCACGGGTGTATCGGAACAAAGATTTCCTAACAGCAGACAACTCACAGCATGAACACCCCCTATTTTCTCCCGCACAGATCCACTTTAACCGAAGATTTCTGTTTCAAAAACTGAATCACTCTAAAGCCAACCAAGCCTCCCTCCATCTCCTCGCTATGTTCCAGAACAGATGTGCATGCTGTTTATTTCCTCCTTAGCACACTGTACTACTTAAATCCATTTAAGTCAAATAATACATTGACCCAAATATTTGTAATCTTACGCTAGAAGACTTTTAACAAAATAATCCTGCATCCAACTAAACACTCAGGTCAATTACTCTTGCCGACTAAGTCCTTCCCCCCGCCTTGTCCAATTAACAGAGCTTTTGACCAACACAAATTTAAAGCCTTGGTGCATTCCAAATGTATTAAATAGTTCTTCTAAATCCTTCAAAATACCAGTTCTAAGAGATCTGAAATTAAAACATTTTAAATTAGGACCATTTCTCATCCAACCTAGATGAACGTCAGATATAACAGGACACAAACGCCACTGAGTATTAAAAGAACAGGAGAATGAAACACCTCAGCCTGACGCGATTTCCTTAATCCAATTAATCACTTTGCACTGGCTGAGAAGATGCAGAAATAGGTCTTCAGAAAGAATTCATAAGAGATCAGTTTAAAAAGCTGGTAAAGTTTCTAAAACTTATTCGTACATTCACTAAGCTTTTGCTCAACTTAAGAGCTACACGGCCTTTCAAAGCCCAAGCCACGTCATGAATTCCAACTCTCACACGAACACACTTCTGCATCAACTCTTGTCTGTGGCTTTAGAACCATTTCCATCACTCAACAGACACAACAGCCTGCAGGGACAAAAAGGGAACAAGCACGTAGATGTCTGAGATTTTATATTTCAGTTGGTCCCCTAATTTCATGTAGCAGCCTACCTGGTTTCAACCACAAGGATATGTTACAAGCAAACACAAAAATATTGTACTTTATGAACACGTACAAAACCCAGCCAGGTCTAAAGACATGGTCAGGAAACTACTTCAGCTGTAAAATTCTTTGTCCTTTTGCAGGATTTCGGACACGACCTCCATGGGTTTCACAGACCACAAGGACAAGAACAAGCAGGCACAGAACCATAGAAATCACTTAAAAGACATTTGTATCAAGTACAGGAACAAGAGAGCATGCAGAGAGTCCTAAGCAGGAGGAATGAGCCCCACATCCCCTCAAACACATCATGCCTGCCTGTAAGAATCCCTGAAAGAGAAGGGAAGGTGTGATGAAATTCCCACAGCAGCTTCTTCCACCTCAAAACAGGAAATCGGAAACCACTAGGAATCAAAATCCAGCATAGGTAAATCCCCCTTCCCCAAACCAAAGGCACTGAAAATCTATTCAATGGACATCAGCATGATCACTGTACGTGCATTAGTTTTGGCCACATGGACCTTGATATCACAAGCAGAACTGCATCTACATAAAGAGATAAGCTCTCTGGAAAGTCACCATATATAACAGGGGCCAGGAATTAAAAAAAACACAACACAAAGTCAACATCTTTACTTACACTTCCAGGAATAGTCTCCTTGCATGAGACAAATCACTGATTATGCACACTTAGAGCTGCAGGCTCTGCCACAGTCACCAAATAGTGAATTCTGAGGTGTAGACAGAACCTTAGACATGAACACCCTCCACATGAATCACAGAATCATAGAATCACCAGGTTGGAAGAGACCCATCGGATCATCGAGTCCAACCATTCCTATCAAAGCAGGAGGTGCAGCTGGCACAGCACTAGCCAAGTGGGTTTTGAAGCTGAGCAAAAATGAGGAGGGGAGAAGACAATGAGAAGACCCTTCCCTAGCCCTGGCTAACACGTGTCCCTGTATCACGTGTCTTGGTGGCACTGGGATCCCACCTTCCAGGATCAGGTCTGGTCTGCTCCTCCGCAGTAGAAAGAAGACAGAAATCAGTTGTGTAAGTCAACATTTTTTTCTTTTTGTTGCAGAGTTTAACTACTTTGTGTTGGGGAAAAAATAAAATAGATACATAATTCCCAAAAAGTGATACTTGGGAAGCTGACAATCTTCAGGCAGAGGCGAGAACCTTTTCTCAAGCTGAGGCGCTCGGCCACCTCCTCACCATACCCATATCTTCTCCATCTTGCTGGCTGCTATAGAATCATAGGATTACCAGGTTGGAAAAGACCCACCGGATCATCGAGTCCAACCGTTCCTATCAAATACCTCATGTCTGTCAGCTCCAGGCCAGACTACAGACACGCAGCACGCTGGGGTGTAACGGCCTGCAGCGATGCAGTCTGTGTGACACGCAACTGCACAACGCCGCTCAGGAGCAGTGGATAAACAAATCCAAGTCATCTGAAACATGACTCATAGAAGATCAGGCTCAAAATGCTGATTTCTATCTCCATGGCACTTAAGGCTTGGGGCCAAAAATCAACCAAAGAAAACGGTATTTAAGAAAAGCTACGCTAATTGTGAAATCTTCCAAAATGAGTGGCATTAACATAGGAAATCCACAAGCAGTTCAACTTTCTTTTGCTTATTATCCCATTTACAGACCTAGAATCGCATCCCCTGCAGGTTGTTCTTTTTTAATGCTCTGTTGTCATCAGACCTATAACGCCTCCTCAAAACCTCACACTGCCTTCAACCTCTCACTCTAAACACGTTTCTCTCTCGTGTTCCCAACCCACTAAACCATCAATCGCAAAACAGAGTGTGTTTTGCCCCATACACTGCAGCAATATTGGAGCTGAAACCTGGAAAAGTGCTGAGCTACTGCATCTTGCCTTAAAAAAGGTAAAAGTTAATTAACATCGGACATTAAAGTCCACCCCACCAGCACCACCTAAACCTCTTTAAGTCACCCATTGTGAGAATTAATTGATAAAAACTTTCGCTGTAGCTGGTTTGGATGTTTAATTATCTCATTGTATAAATCTGTCTCATAAGACGTAGCTGGTTTAGGTCAAGAGGTAACCTGAAGGGAGACTCCAGATATATTTGGATAATCTAAGAAAGAATTAACATTCTCTGAGGATTTACACAGATCTTCGTATAAAACTTGTATATACGCCCACTGTACTTTTAAGATGGTATGTCTTTAAGAAGGGCATCCAGTTTAGCACTGAATTGTAAAATAAAAATATTATAGTCTTTGCTTCAAAGACTTTGTCCCTTTCAATACTTTACCAGTGAATAAGTGTTTCGCACACCACCAAGGCCCAGATGAAAAATTTCCTAAGCGGGATGGGCAAAACTTCCACCGCAGGGGTGCAGAGCAGGGGGTACAAACTGGAGA
>WAAB01007304.1:320983-378322 GCA_013389865.1 Piaya cayana | reverse complement strand
GAAGAAGCAGTTGCTTGTTCCTGTATTGCACTGCACTTGTGAACTGGATTTGGGGATCTGGCTTTTTCAAGTTGAATCCAATGGTTTTGGAAGTGAGAAAGAAAGGTTTTACTCAGGTTGGTTCCCTGATGAGGGTTACTGTGTACTTGTATGGATGCTTACGGCCTGGGTGTGGGGAAAAGACTGTCAGCTGCAGTACTGAGTTATGCTGATATAAACTGCACTACTCTCATCAAAATGAGGTCAAATTTAAGCAGTATTAAATATAAACAGGAACAAAGCATGTTTCTGGTGACACTTCTCCAAAACTCATGTGTCTGACTATTCTCTGGCTGGAATTCAAAGGAACATCACAAGAAACCCGAGGGATGATCAGTACCGTTTGAGTAAGGTGCCAACCTCAAATGCAGACCATGAGCATTTCTTCAACTTTAGATTCCTGTGAGCTGTATCACAGGAAGTAATAAAGTAAATCTGCATGGATGGCAAACCAGCTAACCAGTGCATTATACAACTGTGAACAGCAAACTGCATTAGGTAGAGACTAAGAACCTGGTGGGCTAGAAAAGGGATTAGATTATAACAAGACCAGACTAGTCTTGTCTCTATGAACCACAAATACTGGGATCTGGGAACTATAAGGCCTGATCTACAGAAAGAAAATAAGCACTAATGCTGCCCTGTAGCTCTTGCTAGACAGAAGTTATTCAGCCCCAAACCTATTCTTTCATTTTTAAGATGGTGAAGGTTTTCCTTAGAGTGTACATTTGTATACTTTAAGATTAAAGCATGGAAGTAAAACATGTAAGTAGGAAGAGTTTTTGTCCAACTCTGTGTTGGACACAGTTGTGGGGCTCTTACATAGGATTACAAATGGTAGGTTTGGAAGAAGGAAAAATGCTCCTTACAGTCTTGACTTGGAGCAAGAAGTGAAGATCTGGGGGTTCTCAGACTTTCAGCATTGTGATGATCCTTAGAAGCCTTCCTCTCTTTTGAATTAGATGGACAAATAGTAGAATTTGCTCTGCCAGATCACGTGGTTTTAATAGAAGTCAATGCTTGAACCATAAGTAATAGTAGAGTAGGGGACAGAATTTAAACAAGCCTTGCAATCTCTGGTTACAATGACAAACAGTTCCACCTTTGCATGTCATTTTTACAAATGTTTTCTTTCCCCAGTGTCTTTCCATCTAACTGTAGTTTGCCTTGCAACAAGTTACAGCTGTATAAATATTGTTGTTTTGTTTTCTGTGATGTGAAGTGGATGAACTAGATTAGTCTGGATCACAGACGTGCCAGGATGAAAGCACTTGCAGATATTTTCAAATTATTTGCATTTGGCAACTAGGCAACCAGACAAATAGACAATGTGTGACACCTGCCCAACTTAGTACTTGACACTGTATCCTACATGAGGGTGCATATTTCCTCATGCAGTAACATGTGTCAAGTGTTTTCTTTGGTAGCATCCTACTGATGCTACCCAGTGGAAGAGTATGAGTCCTTAGTACAAGCTGTCCACGGTGCATGTGATACGCACATCTGTGTGGCAAGAGATGTGCTGTTCTCTGTTTTCACTGTGTACCAGAAGCACTCCAAGGACACCTTCTTGAAGCTTTGATATTTGTCTGAAAGCATGAAAACTTGGATTGAGTGTGGCCAGGATTAACTAGGGACAGGATATAGTCTGTAATCTGGAGAAGTCAAGTGTGGAATGCTCCATGTAAACAGTCGCAACTGGCCCTACTGAAATAAAACCAGATGCTTAAGGAAGGGTACAGAACCAGTACAAGCATCTGGAGATACCTGGCATTCAGAATAACCTTCCGGGCTGCCAGGGCACCTTGAACCAGGGGGTTCAGGGTCTTCTATTTAACTTGATGAATTTGTCAAGGTTTTTGTTAGTTTTACTTTTTTTAAACATCCCTGTAAGTCTTTTACCATCTGTAGCATGCTGTGATGTGGTGCTTTGTCGCTTAATTATGAATCAAGCAAATAGCCACATCTGTTTGTTTGAAATCTGGTAGTACCTGCAGTACATAGCTGTATGTGGAGCACAAAAGAAGTACTGTCACTGATCAGAAGTGCTGTGGCCTTCTGCAGCTCCTTACAGCACTGTGCCTGTCAAGTATGTGGTTTCTTCTCCAAGTCCTGGTGCAGGGCTGCACAGCTGTGTGACTGCGGGGTCCTGTGTCTGGACAGGCCTTTCCCCACCTCTGCTGAAACCCCTGGTTTAAAGGCTACTAATGCAACAGTACTTGCTGTTTGAGATTGCTGCATATTTAGTTGTGAGTGGAGAGGAGTTAAGACAAGGCTGATACTTAGAAGAGAGGATATGGCTCCCAGCCCAGAGAACCCAAAAATGCTGGGATGGTACTACTCTCTAAGATCTGTGAAAAGTAATTCTGATTTTAAAAGTATGGCTTCAGTGCAGTTGTTGTTCCAAAGTTACCCCACTAATGGGCTTACTTTGAGGCTGTTCATGTATAGATGTAAGAGATAGAGGCAGAGCCCTCTAGGTTCTTCCAGCTGTTTCCTGATAGCTAAGGGAGAAGCTGCATGTGACAGCAAAGTCAGCCTAATAGTTTATGTACTCTGATTCTCCCTCCCTTGCTGATTCTCTTGCTGGTCAGATCCCTTGCCAAGCTGACGGAGGTTGCTAGCCCAGCAAAACCCATCTGAAGCTATTCTTATGGTGCTCCTGAGCTATATCAGTGCAGAAAATTAAAAATGTCACATGTAACTTCACCTCTGTTTTGTGTGGCTCAGGGCTATATCCACATCCTATCTTTCAGCCTGCTTATTGCCTGACTGCTATATCATAGAATGAGATACGAACTTACCTACTCTGACAGTGCCCTGCAAAGATGCCCCCAGGCCACACACCATAATTCTGTTCTCTGGAACAGTGATAATAAATGTGCTGCTGTCTTTCTTTTGTATCTGACAGATTGACCAAAACCAGTTTGATAAAATCCTGGAGCTGATAGAAAGTGGCAAGAAAGAAGGGGCTAAGCTGGAGTGTGGGGGTCTTGCCATTGAAGACAGAGGCCTGTTCATAAAACCCACTGTGTTTTCGGAGGTTACTGACAACATGCGAATCGCCAAAGAAGAGGTACAGTACAAGTCACCTGAACGTTTATACATGCTTACTACTGTAAATGGGAAAGAAAAGAAGTGTGGTTGTGGTTTGAAGTGAAACCTGAGAGGATAAAGGAAATTTCACTTATTTCATTTATTTCAGTGTTGTAACTACTGCCTAAGGCTGAAATCCATTAATGAGTTATCTGCAAGGTGAATTTCAATTTGGAGTGTATGTGCATGGCAGGCGTTGGTGGTCTTGAAGGAAAACCTTCAAGATTGAAGGTTTTCTGCAGATGGAGTTAGGCTTTCCTACAGAGGGATGGTTGTGGGTGCTTTTACACATCTTCTATTGAGAGGACTTGAAATTGCTCACCTGTGGTACATGGTGATGCAGAGGACAGTAGAATGTATGCTCTTGCTCCACTGCTCTGTGAAAAAGGAGTTGCTTTATCACAGAGACATGGGACAAGAACTCTGAAACCTAGAGCTGGTGAGGAGGGAAGGAGTAGCACTGCTACACTGTCACTGAAGAACTTCTGTCATGTAGCTTTAGCACTTGAAATAATCCCAGATTTTGTTCTCATGGTGAAATCACCTGGGGCTGGTCTTTTTTTTTTTCCTATATGAAAACAGAGTTGAAGCCAGCAAAATGCATATCTAAAACTCTGGCTTTCATTATTCATATGCAAAAAAAAATTGAACAAGCTGCATGTGATTAGATGCTGTGATATTCCTTTGAAATACAATTTAATCTACTTTTCATCATGTTCTGTAATGGAAAATAAGTAGTTGCCAAAGTCCAACTGGCACTTGTATTTTATATTTTAGTCTAGTGCTTTTTATGGGTTTGCTTACTGTTCACTCCTGGCAAAATGTTTAGATGTCTCAGATTTGCCATAGAATCTCTAAGGAACCTGGGAAAGATATCAGTCAGTCTTACATGAGTTACATTCCAAAAATAGAGTGAATAAGCTGAAAAATCCCATGACAGGCACTTTTTAATGAACAGACTCCAAATCCCAAGTCATGATTCACGAAGCATATCCAGTTTCATTAATTTACAGTTTTGTTGCAAATACATGTTCTTCCTTTGCCTGGTACTGAGGTTGCAGTTAAGTACCTAGATATTCCAAACCCAAGAAAGTTAGAAACACTTGGATGAACTTAAAGGCCAGGCAAACTGCTCAGCCTGGCCCTCAAGGTGGCACAAGTGAGACCAGGTCTCAGCTTCAGTAGGGGTTTCTTGTGCTGCAAGACCATGCAGGCCAGGAAAGTGCCTCACCTCTGGTTCCGGATTTGATGAGAGACTCCAGGAGGTGTTGTGTGTGCCAGCTGCCTTTGTACCGGCAACCTGGGAAGCCAAGTTTCTGGTCAAACACTTGCATGGCACATGCACTGCATGCAAATAAACTGCATTCAATGACAAAATTGGAGTAAAAACCAAGGAAGAGAACTTGCAATGCTTGAACTTCATTAATTACTTCTTGAGTACACTCAACTTCTGAGGCCAAAAGGAGAGTCATAAATGCAGTAAGGATGAATCATTGGAAACTTGTCCAAATATAACTCTGCTTATTTTGGTTGTTAGAAATGATTCGTTAGTTGCTGGAGCATAGCCTGTATTAACTGCTACAGCACATCACCATGCTTCCTTTGAAGTCACTGTAATTATTATTTTTTATGAGACACTATCAGTGACTTCTAGAAGGCTAGGATTAGCATTTTACATGTTGATTCCAAACAAAGCATCTGAATCTGATTACTTAAAAAATACCATCATTAGCAAAGCCTTTCCTGAACTAATGTTAAATTGATATGTGCAGATTTTTGGGCCAGTTCAGCCAATTATGAAGTTCAAGAGTATAGAAGAGGTCATAAGAAGAGCAAACAGTACTGAGTATGGACTTACAGCTGCTGTGTTCACAAAGAATCTGGACAGAGCACTAATGTTAGCTTCTGCATTGCAATCAGGAACTGTCTGGTAAGCAGTGTGGGACCTGAGTGTGGGCTGGGATTTTGTTTCACAGGAGAGGGAAAAGACATATGATTTGGAATTGCATGTAAGTGCTGGAGGTAAGATGTATTAGTAGTCTGTTTAATTCTTGATATTCTGCTCAGAAGCAACATCCGTTCATCAAAATAAGGTGGTAAGGACCAGACAGTCTGGAGCAAAATGGACTGTTTGTTCAGTTGGTGTAGTTCTTTATCTGCAAAACTATGAAACTGTTTGGGTTGTAGTAATTTCCCCCAGGCATGAACACTTTCAAAGCTCTGTATGTTGAAAACCACAATTCTTAGCAATCTTTAGGTAGCACCAGATGGCGTTGTAGCTGCACAAATCAGTATGGACAGTAGATGGCATCACACCACTGTCATTAAGATCAATAGCTGGGTTTGTTTACAAAATTTCTTAGAATAATTTTAAAGATTGAATCCAGATTTTTTCCACACTAAAGATAAGAATTTAATCTCGTGTCTTAATTTGATGCATAAAGAACTGATTTCAAGAGTTGGTGCCAGAAGAATCTGCCTCTGAGTAATACTTCAGGAAAATGGGATGCTAGGCTTTGGAGGACAAGTGCACTGTAGATGCATGAAGGAGCAGCCCTTCAGCACCCAGCCATACCTGTCTCAACTCAGCCACTTGATCTTACTGAGATGCTGAGAAAGTATCTACCTTAGCATTTCCTACCCAGTGTCTATAGAAATAGGGCTAGCACTTTTCATTTACTGTGACACAATTGTCTAATGCAATCCAACTTTTTCTCTGTATCTTGAAGTGCATGTTGGGGCCTGCTTGTAAGCATTTAGATGGCTTTCTGAGTAAACATGTTCATTTCAGAATGTGATTAATAAAACCAAGGAATAGGTTTGACTGTTTATTTTAGGCTGCATAAGTTCCAGCCCAGGCATGAATGTATTAGCCATCAGAGACTATGAAGTGAGATGTGGCTCTAAGTACTACTCAAATGTTTTCTGTTTCTGTAGCAGAATAAGATTTTATTGCTAAAATCTGATTTCTCAAGTGAGTGAACTGTTTAAAAAGAAAACTGACAGATTTCAGCCTTTTTTGTACTGGTGTTGTTGTTATCATATTGCTTCTCATTGGTATTGAATTGTCTTTTTACAATTGATGCTTTTATTGCAGGATCAACTGTTACAATGCGCTCTATGCACAGGCGCCTTTTGGTGGCTTTAAAATGTCAGGCAATGGTAGAGAACTGTAAGTTTTGCTCAATATTGTGTTTATATGTGCATGGTGAATGTAGTAACAATTGTGACTGTGAAAATACTGTGTTGTATTTGCTTTTAAACTATCAGGCTCCAGTATGCTGCACAGGGCGGTGTTAAGCCAGTACAGCGTGGATGTAAAGCATAGATGAGAGAACGTGAGCAGTGCCTTCAGGAGTACTTTCATCTGCTTTATAAGCTCTTAACTCCAGTTCAGTCAGTTCTACTTGCAAACATTTTGACTTACTGGTTAGGTTTTTAAATCAAGGGAGAAGTATGGCTCCTTGGTTGGGGACACTGGTATCCACCCTAAACCTCCTCCATCTTTATATGCCGGTATCTGGGCCTCCCTTGTGTGTCGTATCATTGTTCCTAGCTGGACCTCGTACCACCTCTGACTTTCTAATGTTGGAGCTAGAACAAGGAACAACCTCCAAGATCATTCCACCTCCCACCTTCCAAGCTTGCAACTAACTTGCAGAAAGACCCTCTGTCTGTTTTCCCCAGCCTGACCTGCTGTAGCATGCCTACCAAGACTTTCAGCTCTCATTAGTTACTAACCCATCAGTTTTTAAACCAAGGTCGCCCTGTAAGTTAGAAGTAGAGCTGAGGAATTAACTTAAATCTTTATTACACCATTCAGAAGACTCTTCAGAGGAATCTAGTGCATATTTTCTTTCATAAGCCAGAGCTATTTCCAGGAACCATTTCCAGTAGCTGTTCTGGTGCATCTGCTGCTCTGATACATTCAGATGCCTCACTTGCTAAGCACAGCAAATGAATACTCAAATAGGGCACATGTACTGAGACCTTATAGTTTACTTTGCCTGACTGCCTGGCTATTATAAGGGGGTTTATCCCTTGTACAAGGCATGGGAATAGAGACAGTTTCCACCAACCAAGACAATGCAGTGGTGGGGTTTGTCATCAGTATGCATTTCTGGAGCAATTGTGCCCTCTTGATTATGTGGTATCTTGTAGATAGAAGCTTACCTTCAGTAAAAAAAGTAAATTTAATTACTGCCTAAGGACAGATAATTATGTTTATATGGATGTTGCTTCTATGGGTTCTCACAATAGTACTCAGATTTCACTAGACATAGTCTCACAAGGTGTCATCTCATGGGTTACTGTGGCCAGAAGCATTCCATATTTCTTTTAGAACAGGGTGTGTTTGTGTGTACTTATGTGCATGTACTTCACAATTATTAGAAGTGGTAGGCCAAACTGATAGCTGGTGTAAGTTAGTTCACATCTGGTTTAATGGCCTGATGTCATTTGTAGCAACTGTCAATCAGTAGCTAACATAGAACACATTAACATGTTACAATTGTTTGTCCCTTTCTCTTTCTTCTTTTCCAGTGGTGAATATGCTTTGGCGGAGTATACTGAAGTGAAGACAGTCACCATTAAACTCTCTCAGAAGAGTCCGTGAAAGCAGGCCTAAAGTGCTGACACTCTGAATGTGACACATAGAGGACGTGCTCAGAGCAAGGGGGAGGGAAGGGATAGGAAGGAAAATGGAAACACCTAACTTTATTCCTCTAGAAACACTGAATCTTCTGGACTCCATTTCATCAACTGGCTCTTCAAAAACTGATGTAAATGACTCTACTGGCAGCACATGTAAATGACCCTACAGCAACACTTATACTGTGCAAGTCCTTGGCTGTATATCTGTCTGCTGCCTCTGACTAAAATACTGGTTAGTCATAGTATTGGCAGGACATCTGCTTTCAAACTGACTGCTGAAGGACATGGACATCAGTGGCATGTTAGAGAGACTTCTGGTCTGGACTGTTAAACACCTTTGAAGGCATATGGGTTTCACGTGGCATAAATGGACTTGAGTGGTAGGGCTAATGCAACTCAACTGAAGTTGGTGGAATTTGCGTGAAGACTGCAGCTGGAGTTTGGGATAGGAGTGCAAGCTTTTATAGAAGCATCTGTAAAGAAATTCTCTTTGAAAGAGCTATCTTGGTGTCTCTAAAGATACATGCAATCTCCATCTTGGTGATATTCTAGCCCTGAATGAGATTTATGGGAGTTTCCCAGAGGACTCCTTTGGGGCCAGTATTTCACCCAACAGAACAAGACTTTAAAGTGTCCTTTGAACCTGATGTTTTGGGGTGTGCACATTACAAGTGCTGCAAATGCAGGTTACTGACTTGCTAACCCTTCTGGCCCAAATGAGTCACAATTGTATCTCAGACCTTCACTGTAGCACTTTTCGCAAGAGGATTTTGCACTGTATTTACCGTGATGACACAGAGTTGAATGCTAAGCATATAGCATGGTAGATACCCCTCAGAAAGCATCCCACGCCAGTCCTTCTATTCTGGGGGAGGGAGCAGAAGAGCTGCAAGAAGCTGTCCTGCTCTCTCTTTCTCTGTAACTTTCAGGCTGTGTGAAGATCTCATTTTTCAAGCCGAGCTATTATGAGAATAACTCAAAACCTCTTCTTACTGCTTCTTTATCCCATATGAATGTAGCTTAAAACAAATTTCTGGAAGTAAAATATGAAAAGGCAGGTGCTCCATACCACACAGCACACGTCAAGTGCTAAAGATGTGGGTGTACAAACCAGTTATGGAAAAGCGATGGCTGGACATAAATGCATCAGCAGCTTTGCAGTAATTGTCCTCGTGAGTGCTGTCATCTTGTGGTAAGCAGAGAGTAGCTGATTCTTCACTGAGGAATGAACTGCCTTGAACTGGCTCTTGCCTACAGTTGTATAAGCAATACATGAACAGCATCTACAAAGCGGCTGTCACACCAAGTTCATGCCTTAGTATTTCCTGCAGTAGCTTCTTTGCGTGCCCAGATGTTACTGAGATTAACGACAAGCCACATGCTGTCTTTGGTTCCTGGGTTCACTACTTTCCCTCCTCCTCCTTCCAGTTGTGTACCGGAGAACCGCTGGCTGTCATACAGGAAGCTTCATGTCTGCAGGAGCTGTAAGTCAGGAATTGGTGGTGTCAGCTTGTTAGGAAGTTTAGCTGATCTTGCTGGGATTGTCCTCTGAGAACAAACTTATAGAAGTCCCTTATGGCCTATCAGCAGATCTCCTTGGAGCACCAGTAAAGACTGCTGCCTCGAGCTTTCCAGATATCAGGTCTTGAAGCAGAAATGTAGGTCTAACATCTATTCTGTGATGCAAGCATAGATTTAACCAGTACCTTCCTTTGTTCAGAGATAAACCCAGTCAGTTATGAGTTCTGTTGCATGACTCTACCTTTTTTGGAAGGGGAAGGAAGGCAGGTGGTGGTAAGTAAGGAAAAAGTTTGCATGAGCCCAAACTTCCTTATTAGTGAATGTTGAAAATGCACTTCCAACACTGCTTAACTTCTGAAGTGACATACCTCCAACAGCTGTGTATAACTAGGTGCCTGTCCTCCTGTGGGTATGGGAGACAGGTAAATCTCCCCATCCAGTGAAGAAAATGTCCTTCCTTACCCATGAAAGGCCAAATGGGAACATTGTAAATAAGTTTCTATTTTTGTAAAACACTTAGAGTGTGAACATCTTCTCAGACAAACATTTTACTTTTGCCTGCTTGAGGGTCTTCTAGGGCCACAGTCAGACAGTAGGAGGTAAGGCAAACAGTAAAAAGCTGGTTATCTTGATGTATCTGTATTTTTTATAAACAGTGGTTAAAACTGAAATAATCTGAAACTCTTAAATTCCTAGTCTTCTGGCTTTATATGTATGATATATATTTCACCGCTTTATTTTCCTGTATCAAGTTTTTAAAAAGTCAATGTATCTCTTATTGTATAGATCAGGGTTTGACTCTACACACTGAATTTTCTAAGTTATGTAACACTAGACACTAACTTTAAAACAACCCCTTAGAGGGTGTATATTCTTTCATTGCACAGTAAGGCTTTCATATGAAATACTGGTTTTTTTTAAGAAAAAGAACTATATTTATAAATTAGGATACAGTTAATCTAATGTATTTTTATAGCTAAAGGTACATGAAAGCGCTATGTTTAAACCTCATGTATATATTTAGACTATGGGTATCTTTTTGTAATAGATCTTGTTCCTAATAAATGTTATACTTTATGAAATAGTTTCTAAATGCTACGTATTGTTACTGCTGAGAAAGGAAGGTGGGGGAGCAGGAAACTTCTATTGACTTTACTACTTTTAATGCAGGAGTAACTCAAATACTTTTATTTTTACACTGATTAGTGCCTTAAGATAATTCCAGCCCCTCTAATGCATGTGTTAAGGCCCCTTTGCTCCAGCAAGCAACTTCCACTCGACTCAATCCTCCTGTCGCTATTTTTCATTTTGCTCTGAATTTGGCCCATTGTGTCAATAAAAGTAAACACTGGGAAGGGTTACAGTTTCATGCTTCTAAAACAAAATGGCCTTGTATTGCTCTGGTTACAGGGGGTTCTTCTTCAAACAGTGTTGTGTCTGTTCCCCCTAAATCTGTGACCCAGTGGTGCTCCCCATGTGGAAATGTGCTCTGGGCTTATAAGAGATAATACATTGTAGTTCCAAGGTGCAATTTCCACATGACAGAACTGCATGCAGAATGTGTGTTTGTGTATGCGTATCTGGAGATTCAGTATCTCACAGGGGACTGTGAAGGAATCTGAACTTGTATTCACTTCTGCAATTTGTGAAGAAAAGCCTCTTTTAAAAAAGTAAAGTTCTGAAACTGGTCAGTGCTCCACATGTAAATGCTGGAACCTGTGTCTGATAGCTTAGCCCTTAGGCAGTTGCTTTTATAAGTTCTGCCATTTACAGCAAGTGGAGGGGAAGGAGACCAGAGCTGTAGCAGACAGGGGCCAGCACAGCTTCTTCCAGTAGATGGATCCATTCTGCCATCTGAGGTGGGCCTCAAAATCGAGAATTTGAAGGGACCATAGACAGATGGGGCTTCCTGCCTTGGTCTGCCTGCTGAGACACATCCATCACTAGTGAGGCTTTTCTAGATGTGTTTCCCTTCCTGCCTTTTCTTCATCTGCAATGTAGATTGAGAGAAAGAACACACCATTATCATTGTCTTTTTAACTCTCCTCCCATCAAGTAAACATGTGAGAAACACCTGACATGTCCCCACACAGGCCAAGCCAGACTCCTTGAATTTTCCATGTGCTAATGGAAACTTTGACACTTCAGAAGGTGGGAGGCAGGAGAGAGGAATTAATGAGTGACCTAATCAATAGAGATACAAGCCAAGAAAAATGTGGAAAAGTTTGGGGTGGGGGGGAAAGAAAAACAAAAATTTAGCTTGAATGTCTGGAGAAACTCTTGCTAGGGGAAGTCGCTATCAAAATAAAGGAAAAAAGTTATTTTAGTGGGTTTTCAGACAATTGTGCTAAAAAAAACTAAGAAAGGCCTGGGCAAGTGCCAGGCTGCGAGGCACAAAAGACATCAGGCTGGCAGAAGATAGGTGGTAAACAGGGGAAACTACTGTGGCTGCAGCTAAAAGCCGATTAATGGGGACCTGGACACTGGCAAGAGCACCAGTGAAGACCCATCCTCTCTATGTCTTCCTAATCACAGCAAAGGAACACTCTAGGCAAATCTCAGCCTGCAGCAGCCGCTCAGTGCATGGATATGGCTTTTTCCATCCTCACACAGTCCTCAGAGACTTGTTTCTTTGTATGGGCCAGGAAAATAAGAAAATGTGTATGTAATAATCATCATGAATAACAAAACAAAAGGCATGCAGAAATGGTCTTCTCTTAGTAGGTTTAGTGGGCGGGGAAAATAAAGTAGCACCAGGCTTGTTAGGGGTTCCTGATACCTGGATATGAATAGGTTTGTGATGGGAAAAAGGTGCGTGCAACACCAGTGTAGCAGTAGGAGCATAGCATGTCTGGCACCTGCAGAAGAATCATAGAATCATTAAGGTTGGAAAAGACCTGTAAGATTATCCAGTCCAACCAACACCACTGTGCCTACTAAATCACGTCCTGCAGTGCCATGCCTACCTGCTTTTTAAACGCCTTCAGGGATGGTGACTCCACTACTTCCCTGGGCAGCATCTTCCAATGCTTGACAACCCCTTTGGTGAAGAAATGTTTGCAAATATCCAGTCTAAACTTCCCCTGGCACAACTTCAGGCCATTTCCTCTCCTATCACTTGTTACTTGGGAGAAGAGACCAGCACCCACCTTGCTTCAACCTCCTTTCAGTGAGCTGCACACAGCAATGAGGTCTCCCTTCAGCATCTTCTCCAGACTAAATAACCCCAGGTCCCTCAGCCATTGCCATAACCCCTGGGCTTCAAATCCTTCTCCAGCTCCGTACCCCTTCCAGACATGCTCCAACAACTCATTGTCCATCTTGCAGTGAGTGCTGAGAAACTCAACAAAAGATTCAACGAAGAGAGGGAACAATCTTGCTTTGCTTTCCCAGAGAGGAGCAAACTCATGTGGCCGCAATCCTGGGAACTGGTAAATTCCAAAGAAAGAGATCTCTGCTCTGGTCTGTGATGAGTAAAAATAGGATTCTGCAGAGTGGCGACAGAGGAAGTTGGGTGGCAGTGCTCGGTCCCTCCAAGCACTGCCACCCATCTCCCTCTGTCACCTCTCCACAGAGGTTTGCCCATCACAGAGCTCATCAGAGATCTCTTTCTTTGACAGTTGCCCATTCCCATGATCGTGTTTGATTCTCTTTGGAGATCACCTCCTCTCTTCCTCGAATCTTTCGTTCAGTTTCACGCCCCTCACTCCACGATGGACAATGTGTTGTTGGAGTGTCCTGCTTCATCCCTTAATTCCCACAGCCTGTAAAAAACAAACATCCCGAGAGCCGAAGCCCACACAGGGAGCACCTGGGGAGTGGGTGGGCACAGATGGGGAAGCCCTGTGCCCTCCGACCTTTACGATCATCATGGCCNCTGTGCCTACTAAATCACGTCCTGCAGTGCCATGCCTACCTGCTTTTTAAACGCCTTCAGGGATGGTGACTCCACTACTTCCCTGGGCAGCATCTTCCAATGCTTGACAACCCCTTTGGTGAAGAAATGTTTGCAAATATCCAGTCTAAACTTCCCCTGGCACAACTTCAGGCCATTTCCTCTCCTATCACTTGTTACTTGGGAGAAGAGACCAGCACCCACCTTGCTTCAACCTCCTTTCAGTGAGCTGCACACAGCAATGAGGTCTCCCTTCAGCATCTTCTCCAGACTAAATAACCCCAGGTCCCTCAGCCATTGCCATAACCCCTGGGCTTCAAATCCTTCTCCAGCTCCGTACCCCTTCCAGACATGCTCCAACAACTCATTGTCCATCTTGCAGTGAGTGCTGAGAAACTCAACAAAAGATTCAACGAAGAGAGGGAACAATCTTGCTTTGCTTTCCCAGAGAGGAGCAAACTCATGTGGCCGCAATCCTGGGAACTGGTAAATTCCAAAGAAAGAGATCTCTGCTCTGGTCTGTGATGAGTAAAAATAGGATTCTGCAGAGTGGCGACAGAGGAAGATGGGTGGCAGTGCTCAGTCCCTCCAAGCACTGCCACCCATCTCCCTCTGTCGCCTCTCCACAGAGGTTTGCCCATCACAGCGCTCATCAGAGATCTCTTTCTTTGGCAGTTGCCCATTCCCATGATCGTGTTTGATTCTCTTTGGAGATCACCTCCTCTCTTCCTCGAATCTTTCGTTCAGTTTCACGCCCCTCACTCCACGATGGACAATGTGTTGTTGGAGTGTCCTGCTTCATCCCTTAATTCCCACAGCCTGTAAAAAACAAACATCCCGAGAGCCGAAGCCCACACAGGGAGCACCTGGGGAGTGGGTGGGCACAGATGGGGAAGCCCTGTGCCCTCCGACCTTTACGATCATCATGGCCAGCCGTACCAGTCCCCTCCTAAAACAGATCCCTGAGCAGCTCAGCGTTTTTTTAACCCCTCCAGGGATGGCGACTCCACCGCCTCCCTGGGCAACCTCTGAAAGTGCCCGTCAGCCCTTCTGGAGAAGGACGCGCTCCTGAGGTCCAACCCCAACCTCCCCTCCCGATCCATCCCGGCTCTCTCACCCTGTCCCGCGGGGAGAAGCATCGCTCCTTCCCCTCCTCCGTGCGCAGCGCGGGGCGGAGAACGAGGAGGAGGAGGCGGAGAAGAAGGAGGCGGCGGCAGGAACCGCCGCGGCCCCGGGACGCAGGAGGTACGGAGGCTTCGCTGCCCCGCCGGGAGGGCAGGCGGCTGGGGCACTGCGGGGCCTTTCGAGGGGAGAAACCTGGGGGGGTTGGGGAAACAAGCGCTTTGTAAAAGTTGGGAGGGAACTTTACAGGGCGGCGGCGGGCGGTGCCCTCCCAAGCTGCCCCGGCTCGGCTGTCCCAGTCCGGCTGTCCCAGTCCGGCTGTCCCAGTCCAGCTGTCCTGGCTTGGCTGTCCCAGGCTGAGTGCCTCGGTTCGGCTGTCCTGGCTTGGCTGTTCCAGTTGAACGGACCTGGCTGTCCCAGCTCAGTGGTCCCGGCTGTCCCGCTGGGCTCCCCCCAGCCCCACGGCTAAGCTGGCAGACAGGCAGGAACCAAAAAGCAACCGGGAAGGCCGTGTTTCTCCTGGAATGTGGGGTGGGGAAAAGGGGCTAGTTTGCCACTCTCTGGCAAAGCCTGTCCAGGGGGCTCTTCTCCCAAGTGCTGTGACAAGAGGAAATGGCCTCAAGTTGCACCAGGGAAGGCTTAGATTGGATAACAGGACAAACTTCTTCACTGAAAGGATTCTCAGGCACTGGCAGGGGCTGCCTGGGGAAGTGGTCGAGTCCCCATCCCTGGAGGGGGGTTAAAAGCCGAGTAGACAGGGTGCTCAGGGATCTGGTTTAATAGTGGGCAGGTTTGGTTGGACTCAATGACCTCAAAGGTCTTTTCTACGCAAACGATTCTATGGTTCTTTGGGCGTCCCCTGGCTGGCAGTGGGCAGGCTGCCTTCACCCTGCCATGTGCAGGGTGGGCAGGAGAGCCCAGCGCCCGTTGCCATCCCGGTGGGGCCAGGGGCCTCTCCACGTGTGTGGTGACACCCATCCCAGCCCCAGACAGGCTTCTCGGAAGCAGCAGGTGGTTTGGGCAAAGAACTGAACTATTGACAGGTTTCATGGGAATTGGGAAAACTGAGGCGTTTCTGAGTGTCTTGCTACGTTGAGGCACGATGCTCGGGGTGAGACCAGACCAGCTGGCAGATGGAGAGGAGATGCTCAGGACAGGTCAGGTGTTCTGGGACACTGGCAGCTGGCAGCAGCAAGTCACAGTAGATAAACTGGGAATGCGTGAAACAATGCAAATCACTTAGGTGTGCTCTGCATGATCCTCCTTCTGAATGAGATTCTGCAGAGCCCATAGGATCCCTGCCCCTAAATCAAATTAAAACATGGCATTCACACATGTCACAGTCCAGCATATGTTGCTGAAGGTAAGAGCATTGTGCGGATCTGTTTTATACACAGAGGTCCCAAAATATGGAAGTAGGACTAACGTGGGTGCTGTGTAGCAGCAGTACACATAGCTACAGTGCGTAGTGTCCAACTTGCATTTAACAGAACTGACTATCAAAACCACATTTTTATTTTTCCTCAAAGTTTTTTCTTTTTGGTATATATGAGGAAAGTTTCACTTTGAGGAATAAACTGAGTAGAAGGCTAAAAACTGGGACTGGGATGGTTTTCAGGCCTCTGTGGTCCATGTTGACACCCATTCAGTGTTTCTTGTGTAGTTGCTGTGGTGTCATACAGCAAGGAGACATCTCAGAAACCAGCATTTACTGAAAAGAGCTGGTCTGTTGGTTTTTGCATGGGGAAGTAATTATTCTAGCTGTAAGTGCTCGGTGCATTTGTAGCAAGAGTGCAGGGGAGGCAGCTGCTGGAAGCATCACATCCCCTCAGTTTTGAGAGTTATGAACCTAGGCTGCTTTGGGAGGCACGAGGGCTTCCCTGACACCTCTGCCTGGGGTATCACACCCGCGATGTGGCAGAGGTTTGGGGTCCTGGCACAGCAGCCATGCTTGCCAGCGTGGCTGAGGCAAACTCAGCCCAAGAGCCAAGCTGTCTCTGGTGGGAACTTGGTGTATTCCATGCGGAATCTGGACCTCCACCAACATGGCCCAGTTCAGCAGTTTGTGGGATGGGTCTAGACATACGAACCACCTCCATCTCAGCCTCTTGCAGCAGCTCACAGCCTCCCCTCCTTGCATGGATGAAAGGTGCCAAATCCAGCCTCTTAACTCTGCCTGATTGCTGCTGTGTCAGAGTGTGAGACCTGCAAGGGGCTGGCCTGGGAAATGAGCTGGAGGGGGGAGGAATGGATGCTCAACAACTTGGACATCTGTGTCCAGCTGGAGCTGCAGCCATCCTGCTGCAAAGGAGATGTTCAGCTGCCCTGGGCGGGTGTGTGTGTGTAAGAAAGTGCTTGCATATAGCCTGGTCCTGATCTCTCAGTCCACATCATTATTTGCCATATGGTACCAAAATTATTTTTCCCACTTCTGAAAAACACCTAAGAAACAAACCGCAGTCTGTGGCAGCACCCATCACCCAGACTGTAAGATGCAGGGGCATGTGCAGCTTTGGGGGTGTGAGTTTTGGTTCCTGTTGCCAGGTACCACATAATAGGGGCTATCAGGAGCAGAGATTTGCTGTAAGAGCACCAAAAACTCAAATATTTGCGTAGAAACAACTGATGTAGCATGCAGTAATTTTTAACTGTCAGCTGGTGGTTAAAACCCTAGGTAATAAGGGAGGACCAGAAAGCTTCCTGGAGAGTGGTGATGGGTCAGTGTATTTTTGAACTCTCCTCAGCCTTTGATGCCAACTCAGGAGCCACCTGTACTCAAGGAGACTTACGGATATTCTTGAGCCTTCCTGGCTGAAGTGGGAGGCAGGTTACGTGCTTTGCCAGATTAGAGCCTCCAATTAAAACTTCGGCATCACACACTAGGGGAGTAAAACTAAGAAGAGTCAAAGGTGAGGGGCATCATGTTACATCTGAGAGTTGTTCACTGACTGAAACTGAAAACAGAAAATGAAGGAGTGCTGATGCTGTTTGGGCACACGCTGTAAAATCATCTATAGTTTTAACCTCTTTGGAAGATTCATTAAAAGAAAGAAAATTATGGATGCGCGGCTTTGAAGAGGTAAGGAGCTGGGAATGCCCTGGGAGAATGAGCTGTGCAGCTTTCTACTGGCTGTTTTGCAAGACAGTTCAGAAGAAGCCAAACTTTAAGAGCTCTAAGGGCCTGATTTGCTTCTCTGAACATGTTTGAAGAAGCTTGACACTTCTCAGGTGGTAGAGTTCTCTCAAAGGACCAGGGAAAGAAGCTAGTGTGTTTCTCTCAACCTGCTTTAATTTTCTACAGAGTATTGTCTCTGTAACCACATCAGTTATCTTACAGCTTCTCACAGTGGAGTCTTGAAGAGCCACAGTCTTCTTGGATGGGAAAGGTTTTGAGGTTGCATTTAGGATTTTTCCAGCTGCATTGTGTGGTTTCAGTACTCTGCCTTTACCTTGGCCTGTGGAGAATCTGAATCTGCAGCTGTGACCCCTGCCACGCCCCCATCTGCCCGAAGACTGAGCTGTTTTGATGGAGAAGAATTGGGAACACTTTTCTGTAGCAGAGACACTATTAGTCTCCTCTGTTAATTCATGTTACGTTTCTTAACAAAGCTATTATGAAAATAATTGTGTTTGTATTTGCATAGGGTGGTGAGTGCCTTTCTACAAAGTAGTGTTTAGACAACTGTGTTACAGTGCAGAGGAGTAAGTATCTTGCAATATCTATACTAGAACAATTAATTTGGTTTACTATTTATTTTTAAACAGAGTAAATGATGGTTCTTCGGGATAGTTCTTACGAGCAGTCGCTCCACTCCTGCGTTTACTTGATGGAGATCATTTAGCTTTGACAACACTACAGTTTGAAGTGCTGCAGAAAGTCTGTCTGTAAGATCTTCACAACTGCGACCCAGAATGTACTGGTGTGTGGGAACTGAGGACTCTGCTGTTTCCAGAGAGAGCAACATGGATCCACAAAATGGTAACTAGGATGGTTTCTTTCCTGTTGAGATTGAGAGCGAAAGGTTTTAAGAGAACTCAGTAGACAACTGCCACTGAGTTTCAATGGTACTTATATATATGAAAGATCTTTGAGTGATTTGAGACCCAATGTTTGAAATTTTACAGCATAGAACAAAGAATTTTACTTCCAAAGAGAATGATGTTGAGCTACTCAGGTGATAAGAATAGCATTCCTCTGAAGACCGATTTTCTCTGAAGGCCTACGAAATTAGTCAATATATGTGTCACGTCTCACCAGTTCCTAAATATGTTTTACAAGATCTGTGCTTTTTCAGCGTGTGAATGCAAATATGTTCCCAGCCACTGATGCAGTGTGTGTTCAGGATACGAAAGCTGCTAAAATCAGAGCATCTTTTCTCAGGCTGAACAGATATTAACCTTCTCCAGGTTTACTGTCAGCTTTTATCCAGTGGCTGGGATGTCTTGTTGGGCTAGATTAGATCTGCATTTAGGCAATGTAATAACTCCAGAGGTGGAGATTTCTCTTTCAGGAGGGACATGTGCTTCAGGTGGCTTCCTTCTACATTCTTTTCTGAAGATCTAAATTATTTCTGGATGATTTTTATTGCTGAAACCCTCAGCTGCTAGGCACTGCTGCAGTTCTCTGAGTCAAAACCCAGTTACGTTTTTGCATCAAGAATTAGCCTTCTGGCTGTTGTATAACAGTATTCCCCCCTTCCAACAAGCAGTTCATTAGGAGGCAGCATCTGCGTTTCAAGTGTAGGATGAAGGTGTGTTTGACACTTTGTAGTGAGTAAGCAGGCTTTAGTAGAAACCAATGTTTTTGCAGCCTTATTTTGGATTTTATCATCAACTATGAAGCAAACCCTGATACTTTATTCAGAGTCCGCCTTAGCTTGCTTGGAAATGCTTCTTACCAGCGTCACAGGGAGGTCTGGAAACTCCTTTTGCTGTATGTATTCTGCTTATTCTGTGATAATGATTTTTCTGTTTGTTTTTGCTTTTCTTTGCTTTGTATCTTTCTATAATGATCGGGAGTATTTGATTACTGAATATTCTTAAATTCTTGAATTCTGTCTTCTCAGTTTTTCTCTGGAAGAAATTATCTCCAGTTGAATAGTAAGCTATAAACCATGAGAATAATTTTAATCTGCGCTAGTGATTCTCAAGTGCTAAGAATTGCTGAGTTTTTCTGCAATTGTAATTTGACAAGTTTTTCTACCGTTTAAAGATACAGTAAATCAGCATATTAGTTTATGAGTGAATAATGAAGTGAGAAGTGAAAAAGGTGTATTTGCTACACTGTGAATTTAATCTTTCTTCTGAGGACTTTATTGCATGTTTCTGTTATGTAAATATGTTCAGTTAAACTGGTTAACTGGAAGCATACAAATCTTTCTGGCATGACTCTTCCATACTTAAATGTCTGGATTATTTTATTTGATGATCAGTGCTGGAAGACTGGCAAAGGGGTCCTAGGAAGGCTTAAGATCCAGTACTGCCCTGGTGGATTTGTTCCTTATAAGCATACTGTACATGTTTAAACTCATTTTTATTTTGGGATTGTTTGATTCCTGCCAAGAACAATTGTCATTAGCTAGCTGGTCCACTCCCTAAGTTAGCTGGTCCTTGTTCTGCATTTGGATCCTATTATATGGCTTGAACACAGGAACGCGGTGACTCATTCAGTCTCCACATTTGAACCTATTGTTTACACGCATTTATTAACAATCTAGATGCAGCCTCCTGCTTCCATTCAATGGAAACCACTTGGAAGTGGAATGAGATCACAGATAATTCTTTAATACCAATTACCTCATTAGTGCTCACAAATCTTGGAGTCTTTTTTTTTCCATCCAAGCAGGAGGGACATACCTGTAGATGTGAGGGGTTTAACAAACAGCGCTGTGGTGCTTGTGGCTCCTTGATGGGTCAGCTGGATCAGTGCAGCATTATGGCCAGCACAGTGCTGGAAGCACCTTCCAGCAGGTACCATGTGCAGCCAGGGCTTTGATAATTTGAAAGTCTCAAGGTTTTTAATGCTTTTTTTTTTCCCCCTGACAGCTCAACATTTGGCCAGGTCTTCATATGGACAATAGATTCACAGCATCATTAACTCTAGTTAGCAAATGTAGCGTATGATGCAGGGGCTCACCTTACTTAGGGTGTCTCCTCTGCTATTCCTGTTGGCTGCGGCAGTGATCTTACCTGTATACCAGCAGGATGCCTGCTTACCCTGAGAGCTGGGGAACTGTATTTCAGAACTGGACCCTGTCTGCACTCCAGGGATGGTTCTGGGCTTGACTTAGCAATGCTGGTGAGCACCCACTGGTCCACAGAGAGGATTTGTCACTGGGGTGCAGAATAACGCTCTGTTTTGGGTGCAGCCAGCATCTCCCTTGCCTCCTCAAACCCTGCTTCCCCACTCCTAGATTTGTTCAAGTTATCCTAATTAAAAGAAAGAAAGCAAGCAGAGATACGGGGGCGGCTGCAGTCTCTCAAGAAGCACAGCATTTGTTTTTTTTTAAACTTGATTAAAGAGCATAATATAATGGAGGTGACATAAAATGAATCTTGTAGGAAAAACGATGGGAGCCTGAAGATATTACTGTACAAATGCCTAGAACGGAACAGAGATTAATCTCCTTTCTTCACGCTGGTTGGTTTCTTTGAATCTTATGAAGTTTTACAGCTAGGATTTAATCCTTATATGAGTTTCTAGGAGGCAGTTCAGGAAAGATGTAGAAACACAATCATTGTCTTCTGAAATGCAAGGGTGCTTTTGTTAAAGATCTTATTGCTGTCTTATTGAGAATTCAAAGGCACAGAGCGTTCCTACGCCACTTGTATGTGTCTTGGAGGTGGAATTGGATTATCTTCCAAACACACCAGAGGGTGTCTCTTCTCTCCTGCTAAATCTAGAAATGTGCATTAAAGGGGGTGATATTTTGTAATGTATGTAATATCACATAATTAGGGGCAACGATGCAAATTATAATTGTTTGAAATTTTATGATAGCTTTACAAGCATTAGCTAAATGAACCTTCACAACTTCTTTTGAGGCACATCTGTTGTAAGCTGGTGACTTTCAACTGTCCAGGGAAGCACAGGTAGGCACGGGCAGTATGCCTGGAAAAGAGACCTAAATATTAAAATGAGGGAGCAAACACATAAACAGAATATAATGACCTAAGTTGGTCTTTGGAGTGGACCAAAGGCTCTTACAGCTGCGCTTCAGAAGTGCCATGGTGACCTGTGGCTCACAGGGCTTTATATTTTAATCAGAAAGAAACTACCCTCCATGGTACTGACCCTTGCAGCCCCATCTGCACTGTGGCTTAGCTCAGAACTGACTCAGAAGGAAAGCTGCTGTCTGCGCCACCGCTTCCTGTATCGCAGCAGAGTCTTCAGTGCAAGTGAGAGCAGCTTAGCTGGAAGAGTTAAAGAGTCCGTTTAACAAGAGGGGCTGCTCAGGAGCTAGTGCAATTTTATGTGGAAGGTTTTGCAATGGATTGAATAGTGACAGCTTGAGGTTAGCTACTAGTAAATGAAACGGCTTCTTCTCCAGGGCCATCATTTTGTGCAGCTAGTGTCGCTCACCTGTTTGCATGAGCACAGGACATTTGCAAATGTGGACAAGGCCTTCATCATAGGGTGGCAGTTTGAGGTAGTGGTGGGATGGAAGCTTTCACAGTTTCCTACTCTGCCCTTGCTCTCCATTTTGTACTTATCGAACAATCCCAGCCTTCCAAGCTGTCAGGATGTGTGACTTAAAAGTCTACAGGAAGAACCCAACTTCTTTTTAGCAATAAACATAAGCAGTGCTCACCTGCTCCTGAGTGTGTGTGTATTAATACATGATCCCCAGATGAGATCTTTGCTTCATTCCCTTATAGTCCTGCACAGTTGGTTTTGTTGCCTTAAATGTGAAGGGTAGAAACTTGTATTTGGTAGTGTGAATATTGTTGCTTGTAGATCTTTACTACTGAATAGAAGAGGAAGAGATAATCAGGATTGGCAGCACCACTGATGCCACTTTGTTCCTAATGAAATCCCTGTGTAAAGCTTAAAACCCCTTCATCATGGGGCTCAGGCTAGCAGTTAGGTCTCGGGGCACGTTGACTTAGCCCTGTCTGTGGCAGATTGTACTGTATAACAGGGAAAAACTACTCTCTATCCTGCTTTTCACATACGTGGAGTGGAAAGAGTAACATTACCCTGACTCTGCTGAGACAGTTTGGTGGCAAGGACAAGGAGAACATCTGGGAGGTGATCTAAGCACATAGAGAACTAGAGACCTGCAAAGTGTGTTGGTTGCTTAAAGTTCTTTATAGTAATGAGCCTTCAAGGTTTCCTGGTTTTGTTTTGTTTTTTCCCCCTGCTTGTTAAGCTGTGAGTTAATTTGAGTCCAAGCAGCAAATTGAAAGTATTAATACAAGCCAAAAAAAAAAAAAAAGAAGGGTATCTTACATGAGTTAATCTTGCTGCATAGTGCCTTGCAGAAGGCAGAGTAGGAAATGCGAGGCAGGAATAGGAAGTACCCTAGTAAAGCAGTAATAGGCTTGTATTTTTAAACATATTTAAATATGCACTTCATAGAGAAGTGGTGCAATCTCACATGGGGCCAAAAGCTAATGCGGAAGGCTAGTTTGCAGCAGAAAATGTGTGAAGTTAAGCCTGCTGTGCTGTGCTGTGCAGACTGAACAGAGCCGTGTGTTGCACAATCTCACTGAAGTGAGCCTGGATTTCCTAAAAGAACAACAAACACCGGGGCATTTACAATTAGGTGCCTGATTTAAGACACTCTGGACTGATTTTCAGAGTCTAGATACTAAACTCTGTTCTTCAAACACACCCTTAGAAGATATCCCTTGTATTTTGAAACAGGCACCCAGAAGAACTGTTTGTCTTTGAAAATGTCTTCTTGTGCACGTGGAGAGTAGGAGTTTGGCTTGTGGGTGCTGCATCCTTTTGGAGTCAAGGAGATATAAAGGAGCACTTAGCCCTCAGTAGTGATAGGGTGAGGTTTTTCCTGATAAATACCATCAAAGCCAGGCTGCTCTTGAACTTGAGGGCTGTAGCAAGGAGTAGAGTGGCTGGAAGTGCCAGCAATGTGGTGCAGGCTTTGTGAAGCTAATCGAGCAGAGTGTCCAACTTGAAAAACAATTTGATTTATGGAGTAGTAAAACATTTATCTTTATGTGAGATGTATCTGGCATTGTCTACTGCTATACAGCTTTATTTTTCCACTTTTCAGTTAAGATGTGTTTGTGGTGTATTATGTTAAAATGTAACATGACAAGTCTGTCAAGAGGCCTAGAAAACAACCAAAGATAAGGTGATGAGGGAAGAAAGAAAATTATTTCCCCTTAGAACACGTACACAGACTTCTTAATGATGTTAATAATGTGTGATTATAAGATAGGTCTCAGGTGAGGGTTGACATGGTCATGTAAGGCTTGTCCTCATTTCAGTGGGAAAAAGCAATTGGCAGTGTTCACACTAGGGCTGTAATTGATTTATTGCTTTTGTTTTGTCAGTAATGTAGCAGGTGGTTTTACACTTGCATTAGAGGGGATGCTATGAACTTATTTATTTGTTCCTATCCTCTCCAAAGTCAGGGAGGGGCTTATCCAAAACTCATTAAAGTCTTTGCACTAACATAACAGGATTGGGATCGGATCTTCAGGGATCTTTAGAGCATTAAGTCTGTGGTTTGCTTGTTTTTCATTTCTCTGATCAATAATGGGGCTTCCAGGGCTCTGCTTGGCAGGAGGCTGCTAACTGAGAGGAGATGTTTGCATTGCAGATGAGGGTACGGGGGCTGCATTTTATACCATTCACCTCCCAGTCTGCTGTATAGGTGAAGCCTGCTCCTTAATAGGTTCAATTTCATCTTTTACATCAAGTTAGGCTAATATTTAATTCCTTTCCTTAATCCAAGTCTGTGTGCTCGTTAGTAGGTCGCAAATTGCTTGTTTGCATCATTATGTATCACCACAGCCACAGCCCTTTTATGTAAGCTGCTGATAGCTTCACAACAGAAGTGTGTCCATGCTTTGGATTTGTGCCTTGCTCTTACTTAGAGGCAGAGCTTATGAAAGAAATCTTTAAGTATTAGGGGAGGCCCTCAACTTTCAAGAAGCCCTCCTGCAGTCAGAGGGGATCTGTGGGCTGGCAGTTTCTGGTTTAAAAGTAAAAACAAGTGTGCTTTCAGAAATTGCAAACACAACTACATGCAGGCAAACTCAGTGAACCTGATCATGAACCCGAAATGGAGTCTGCGGGGACATATTCAGACCATAAAATACGGTGCAAACTCTTGGGGGTTAGGCTGCAATTTTTGCAAATACTTAGTCCCTCCTTGAGTGTGTTGGAAGAAAGGGTGAAACCCAGCAATGTCTTTGTGGATTGTGTATTTTTTGGGGAACATGTGTACCTGTGGGTGAAGGAGCCCAGACAGCTTTCACCAGCCCAAGCACTCCTGGCACAAGTACTCGTAGTGGTGGGATGTGTTGCTCTGCATGGGCTGACGGGGTTTGGGGTCTGCCATGGAGCTGCACAGAGCAATGGAAATTCTGGTGCAGGTCTTCTCTTGTTTGGCTCCAGCTGTGGCTGGCAGTAGATCTGTGGCGAGCTTCAGGAACTTCTTGCAAAGAGAAGCCCCATGTTGTGTCACCCAAGGGTAAGGAAAAGGGTCAGTCTGCTACAGGAAGGGTAGGCAGAAGGCGAAGGGTGGAAGGAGTGGAGACCTGGGGTTGGGAGCTGTACAGACAGCTTAGTTTCATTTCTAGTAGTGAATATGTGGCTCCCAGGTGTAAAGTTTTGCATTTCAGATACTGCCAGATAAAGCTTAGTCCCAGGCTGTCCGCAACTTTTCTGTGCATAGTTGAATATCATGGAAAAACAACGAACCAAAGCAGTGATTCAAACGAGAAGTCTGGATAAATTTAGCTCAAATATTCTTGGTATGTTTGTGGTTGCTGTGGAAATTACATCACTCGTTCTTTTTTTTTTAATGGTCAGAATATTGCTTGGAAAACTGGCATGGTTACCTGAGAAGAACTCAAAGAAATCTTTTAAAAGTATGTATGTCTTTGGAATTGCTTCACCTGCAGTTAGCTCATTTTGGACTTATTTGTTTTACTCCCATCTTGGTTAAGGAGTATTTTGACTAGAGGTTATTGCTGCTTAATTGAGAAGCCACGAAGTTTAGAGCTGATACACTCTGCAGATTGATTATCTACTTAACATAAAAATTCTGTCTGGGGAGTAAGATTCAAAAAGAGTGCTGGTAATTGCTGAACACAAGGCCTCCTCCAGAATCTGCCTGCATGTCTGTCTTGCACATCAAAGAGCCTTTGAAAATGCTTTTATTTTTGCATCAAACAGGAACTTTTTAAAAAAAAAAAACACTTATGGACAAGATTCCCTTTCAGATCTCAAATGATGTAGCTTGAAAAACAAAAAAGTGTGGCTCCTTAAGTGAGCTTGTAATCCTGGTCACAATTCTCTGATGTTTTGCACCTTGGACCTTTCGCACAGTGGTGAGGTGGGAATAAAAGCTATTGAATCAAAGTCATTTGTGTTGACTCGTCCATATTCTCGGATGCACTGGATCAGAGTTCATCTTAGGTTAATGGGAAGGGTATGAAACATGCCTTACCTAGTTTTGCCATCTATAACTTGGAGCAGCCATCTAAAAATGCTGTGGGCTGAAGTGCTTTCATAGCACATCCCTTCATTTGAACATAGCTTCTTCCCAGGCAGAGTCAATGTCTTCTCACCACTGAAATGGATGATGATAATCCTAGACATCAGGAAGACAAAAGGGCAATATCTGCCCAGCCCCCCGTCTGAAAATGCAGGCACTTCTACTTGTAGGTTTTTGTCTCTAGTGAGGGGAAGATGGGTTCTTCTTTTTTTTGGTAGCTTCCACTAAATCTTTGGCAGCACATCGCTGCTACACTGCCTGATTCAGGACTGACACTGTCTTGGCCAACAGCAGAGGTCTTTCCATCAGGCTTTCTCTTCTACTCCAGACACAGCTGTTAAGGTAATCTTCCCTCTGAGGTATTCTGTACCAGAAACCGGCATCTCAAAGATCTCCTGCTCCACATGGCAACTGGTGGAAATGCTCACATTGAGTTCAGTAGAAGTTGGAGTGGAGCCTCACTTTCTCTGCTCTTTTGGTTTTTTGTTTTGTTTGGTTTTTTGTTTTCTTTTCCAGACCATCATATTAATCTCTTTCCTCTGATGCTTTTTTTTCCAGCTCTGCACTAAGAAAGTGCAGCAACTCAGCTGTTGCCAAATGTGTGTTCAGTTCTCTGATGCCAACCATATCCAATACCTTGATTGCATTTTCTTTTCCTCTGCATGCAACACTTTTATCTAAACTAATCTGGAGTTGTCTTGGTGATAAAGGAGAAGTAAGGGTAGCAAATTAAGGTATTTTATTACATTAGCAGACACAGTTAAAGAAGTACATTGAACTGTGTCTAATGTACTAAGCTTGGATTTTGCTGTGTGGGATGTTTACGCCCTCAAATCTCTTGAAAGGCTTCTTCCTGTAGATGTGTCTGCTTTTTCCTACATCTGTCATTATGTTTAATAAAAGATATTCTCTTTTTCTACAAACTTCTCTCAAAAGTAGCCTGTGAAGCTGCTGTGTCTCATTTGTTATGACTTGGTGTTTGGTAGCTGGGTTATCTTCTGCACATGTGTAATACAGGAACACAGGCTGTCAGACTGGAAGGAGCGTGTGGGTTGTTGCCCTCGTGTCACACCCCTAAATGTTATATAAGGCCTGTTTGAAGTGAGTTGACTTGTCTGTTGCTTCTGCTTTTTCTAGAAGACTTTTCCAAAGCCTCATTCCTCCAATGTTTTAAACTTTCTTCTAATTGGCAGCCAAAACGTATTCATATCTTGAACATATTCATAGCTCTTCTCCACTGGTGTCTCTCTCTGGATGTATTTATAGACAATACTCCCATCCTTTTTCAGTCTTCATTTTTCCAGGCTCAACAAGATCTTTTAATCTCTTAGTCTCTTAATTGACTGTCCTTTTCTTCAATTCATCTTTTCCACCTCTTCCAGATTGTCCTTCCTTGAACATGAAAAATGGGGGTCATGCAAGGCATTTTACATATGTCTTTAATGTTGTTTTCCTGTTTTTAACTCCTCTTTGGCCAGCCTTTCCAAAACACCATACATCCAGGTTCTGCAAGAGACCTGCTGTGCTCCATGGGGAAGGGNTTTGGCCAGCCTTTCCAAAACACCGTACATCCAGGTTCTGCTGTGCTCCATGGGGAAGGAAGGAGGGATGCTGATGGCTCCACAGGTGACAGAAAATACACAGAGCTCCTGCCGTGTAGTGGAGGAATGGAGAACTGGGTTTGCTGCTGTGATGCAAAGGGACTTGATGGAGCAGCCATGAGCTTTATCCTACCACTTCCATCAGCTTTCTCTGAAAGCCCCACTGGGGCTTGACTTTCCCAGTAGCATCCATGAAGTCTCATGAGGCTGGAGAGACTGATGTTGGCTGCTTTTGTGCTGTTATTTCTGACCAGCAATTGGGTTGGAGTGTTGTAAACTGACTTTCCATTTGGGGGAGTTTTTACATGTGTTATTAAAGTGAAGCATAAGCATTGGAGCTGCTTTTCTCAGCTTGGACAAGCTGTGGAATTGCTGTATATGTCTTTGATACAGCCAGTAGAGGACTTGGACTCAGAAGTGACCTGAGCAGAGACCAAGAGCCTGTCCTTCCCTCACATTCACACAGGGAGTCCCTTCCTGAGCTCTTCCCAACCTAGCCTCTCACAGCTGGGGCTAAAAGCATTTGCTTCTCTCTAAAGTTAGCTTTAAATATATCCCTCAGGAGTATGTAGCAGAGCCTGGCCATGACTTGGTGATTCCCCAAAGTGAATAATTAATGACTTTTTTTAGAAGGATGTTGAGCAAATTATTTCCTTGAAAGAGAGAAAATATTGATGTGTGGAATTTTTTCACTTCTGATGAAAGCTTGAGGGTTGGAGAAAAGGAAAAGTTTTTTAAAAAAAAAAACAAAGTTAGGCATGAAATTTTATTTTATGAAGTTTCAAATGAAATCCAGTCTTGGTTTGGTTTCGTGGCTATAATATTTGATTCAGTTGGACAGGAAGGGTCTCACTAGAGACACTTTTCATTATTTAATAATCCTCTCTTTGCAGCCATGCCTGGAAACGAACATGAAGAAAATCCAAAAGCGCAGTCATACTTCTGCATGCCTAATGTATATCTTCCAATTTAAAATTTGGAAAGCAAGAATGTCATAGCTGGCCTGGCATGCAAAAGCATATTACTGAATGATTCAAGCTGTAGGACTGGAACCAAATCACTGAGGCCGAAAGACAAAAATAGCCACTTTCGCTTAGAGCTGAGTCATTTGTATTTTCAGTATGGCAATAGGCTCTCTGGCTATTTGGAGCTTTCTTGGCTCCTTCCATCTCTTTCCCCTAGGGGTGGAAATTAGCACCATCATTATTATCCATGATCTTTGCTGATCCTTTGCACCCCAGGGAGGGCAGTACAGGAGGATGTGGGGCATCCCTCTTCACAATGAGAACCAGCTTTTGCCCTATGCTTGTCAGAAGTCAGCCTGTCCCAAAGGCTTGGAGTGTGTCTACCAGAAATGATGTTGCCTTCATGAAACAAGCTTTCCACTGAGAAATGTGGTGGGGCCACTGATGCTCTGAGTGCCCCTACAGTTCAAAAGGAATGAATGCACGTGAAGATGCTTAAGCCTGAGACATGTAGTCAGGAGAGAGTAAAGCCACCACTGTCTTCAAGAATGTCCCAGTTTGTTCTTTTGGTAATGTGGGCATGGCAGGGTTAGTGAAGGGCTGCCTACTTGTGTTCAGTACCCAATCACTTGGTGACAGGTTGGAAGGAGAAGAGGAGGAGGAAGAAGAGCAGGCAGTGGCCCTATGTTTGTTATGAGCTGCTGCCATTCATTCAAGATGTGGAGGTTATCTTGGCATTATCTATTGCAGCTAAGAGAGGGTGAAACTAAAGGTGAGAAGAAATGGGAGCCTTGTGTGCTGGTATGCACAGCAGGCTGGGGATTTACAAGAGAGGCTGGTTACAGCCCCCTGGTGCCCAGGTGGGAGCAAGGAGTGCCCAGTCATGGTGCTGATGAGCTACCTCAGCTTTGAGGATTGCACTTCTGCTGTCCTTCTTCCTTCAGATATAGCCCAGGGCAGTGGAATTGGTCCATGTGCTTGAAAAACAAGCAGTGGAGAGTGTCTTGTCTAAGACAGAGCTGTCCTTTTGCAGACTGCAAAAGAAGAGGTATGTCCCAGGCCATCACGTGTAGCAGCCCTTGTTCCTTTTCCCTGGGTAGCTGCAGATATCTTTAGTGACCCTGAAGCTATCCTGTGGTTTCCAGTGTGATTTGCATGCTGAGATGATGGGCTTGTTCTGACACACTTACTCTAATGTGTAATTCTTTGTGCTCTCTCTGACCTCATTGGCTTGTAATGGCTTTGTCTATCTTCTTTTGTACTTCAGCAAAGTAAGAATAACCAGCTCAGTTTCATTTGAACTTCTTGGACAAGACAAATAATTTCCAGAGTCCTGAGAATCAGGGAGGTGCACACACAAATGCAGGAGCCTGCTCAGATTTGGTAGAGCTTTCCAGCCCTGACTCAGTGCTGGCTCTGGCAGGCAGGCAGACAGGCAGCTTCACACAGCTATTCAGGCATCTGCGATGCTGCCCAGTAAAGACTGCTTAGTCCCTGCATTACTGGTGTTTGAGGCTTTCTGTCCTTCTTTCCCCACTATCCAGGATGATGGAGAAAAGATTCTGTAATTGTAGAGCTAAAACCTTTGGAGGCGTCTGTTTTTCATAATTCAGTTCTGGAGCTCCTTTAAAAGGCAGCAGTCCAGAACATTTTTCCATCCCAGACTTAATATTTTCCTTTCACGTTTGCTTCAGCAAGTGCTTTTTTCCTTGCAGGTTAAGAGTGTTTCTAAATACAAAATTTCCAACAGCTCTGGTGATAATTGGTCACTTTGCATGGCTGTACCTAAAATTGTCAGTATGCCCTTTACAGGATCCTATATGCTTGCTAGAAAATATTTAATGCAGATGAGCACTTTGTGTGCATGGTACTAGCACATAAACAATTTAAAAATAATTTCAGATTATGCAATAATAGTGAAAAATATCCCTTCAATAGTGCATTTTTGTTTTCAAAGTATACTTCTATGTTTCTTGTCTGGTCGTTAGTGGGGCTATAGGTTTCCTTTTGGGGCAGGGAACATTGATTACAGGCTGTGTTGTAGATGTGGGTCTTTTGTACTCCATACATCATCTTTTCCACTGCCTTGGCAGGCAGATCTTGGTGTAGAGCCATTCCTTTAATAAACAGAAACAATGGGTGTTTGGGTCAAATGGAACCACAAAAAATAGGCAGAAAAAGCATGTGGGGGGTTCCCACTGCTCTGAGAAGCTGGCACATCTCACTTGTGAAGAGATACTGATCAGCATGTGAGGGAAAAGGCCCAATTCTGATGTAGCTCCTCCAGCAGGGATGTGGAATTCCTAAATAAACCATCCTGTTATCTCTCAGTTGGATTTATCATTGCTTTCTTTCCTTGTCTTCTCACAGGGGGATTTATAAGTGGTTTTGACCACTTTTTAAACCTGCTGGGATTGTTTATATCAGAGTTGCTTGGGCCATATGTGTTTTGCCTAAATCTGAGAACAAAGTGCAATACATTGTAGGCTTCTTGCTGCAGGACCCGCTTGTGCCTGGTTCTGGGTCAGGTCCTGGCTGTGGGGCCACTTGGACCAAGCGCGTGTTGGCAGGTGAGGGGGCAGCTTCCCTTCTGGGGACAGACCGCAGTCCACGACTGTATCTTTTAAGGAATGAGTGATTGAAATAAATGAACATTTAAACTTTTTTAAAGCACAAACGAAAGCTTGTTTTTAAATGTCACCTGATTAGAGAAGGATCATAAGAGGTGTGTCTGTTTCTTAGGGTATTTTGACCAACCTGGGCTGATTCACAAATGTTTGGGGATTGTTTTTTAATTGAAGAACCCAGGGTTTTCTTTTTCCTCCCTGGATTGGGATGGGAATTATTTTTCATTATCTCAAAGATTTCCAGAAGATCGAATAGTTTTTCTTACCCATCTGAGTGGAAAGCACAATGTAGGACAGATCCATCATCCTTTGAAATCACCAAGGCTTCCCATTGGCTGTTGTTCAGTTTATTAGTCTGAAGTTTTTCAAAGCAAAAGAAGACTTGTGTGTCTGTTACAGTGGCTCAGAAATAACATCACTTTCTCTTAATTTTGCAAACCAGCTGGCCAAAGTTTCTGTGGACTAGTATTGAAAAATATTCAGTGGTGCTTGTGAGTTTTTAAGCATTGGAGGGGGGTGGCTTTAAATATTCAGCACATCTTAAACGTCATCTCTGCCCCATTTTTTATTTGCTCTGTGGCTGCACTCAGAAGTCAAAATGGCAAAAGATTAAGCTGATAAAGGTTAGCTGTAGCCATCTGGTGCTGTTGAGGAATTATGTCTGAGCTCAGCCTGGAGAGGCGGCCTCCCTGCCCACCCCCATCTGAAGATCCTCTGTGAACCAGAGGCTTCGATTTCACTGTAATGGGACATGGAGATGAAAATAACTGTCAAGGCTAAAATGTAGTAGTTAATTCAAACAAAGAAGCAGCCAGCCAGCCATTACATCCAGTGGCTGCTGCAAGAGCTGCTTCTGCTGAAGCAGAGGTGGGTGCCTAACAGTTAATAGCTTAATTGAGCATTGCTGAATGGGATGCTGTGTTAAAGTCATCATCTTGATTTGCTCCTGTCTCTGGAAATACCCACACACACCATGACAAGGTCAGTAGCAGTTTTAAAGTCTTATTATTATTGTAATTCAGTTTTGGAGTGAGTTAGCTTCCTGCTCTGTTTTGTCCTGTGTTAACCATCTAATTGATATCTTTCTCTGCTAAATAAAAATATCCTATTTGGTTGCCAAAGAACTCCTGCCTTATCACAGGGACTAATATGGCACTTACAGGCTCTGTGAATGTGTGTGTCAGAATCAGGAATGCAGTGATTTGGTATACAAAGGTAAAAATCAGTGCACTGTTTCGTTCTACAGCTGTTTGCTGATTTACAGCATTGACCTGCAAACCCTCACCTTTTTGCTAATAATGGCATACTGTCAATTTAGAAATTTTAGGGGTTTTTTTTTCACCTGCTCTAGTACCAGGGCCTGAGATGGGATGTAACTACAAATATCTTTGAAATTCTCATGGTACCCTTTATTATTAATAGCACTTATGTTGGATTTCTTTCTCGGAGCTGGGAGATGGCAGTCTGTTGCGCTTTAAAAGTGATACTCTTGTAACCTTTAAATGGCAATAAAATAACACTGCTTTTTTTAGTGAAAACCTCTGTTTCCATTGGAATATTTTTTTAAAGAAAGTTGGTCTTGCCCCAAGCTTTTGTAAATGGCTGATACTGCAAAGCCAGCATTATGAGGAACGGCTGAGAGAACTGGGCTTGTTAAGCCTGGAGAAGAGGAGGCTGAGGGGAGACCTCATTGCTTTCTACAACTACCTGAAAGGAGGTTGTAGAGGGGAGGGAGCTGACCTCTTCTCCCAAGTGACAGGGGACAGGACAAGAGGGAATGACCTCAAGCTCTGCCAGGGAGGGCTTAGGCTGGACATTAGGAAAAAAATTTTCACAGAAAGGGTCATTGGGCACTGGAACAGGCTGCCCAGGGAGGTGGTTGATTCACCTTCCCTGGAGGTGTTTAAGGGATGGATGGACAAGGTGCTAAGGGGCATGGTTTAGTGTTTGATAGGAATGGTTGGACTTGGTGATCCGGTGGGTCTCTTTCCAACCTGGTTATTCTGTGATTCTATGAAAAGGTACTTTCAAAGTATAAAACATTGAAATCAAAAGCAATTATTTCCAGAGGTAGTTTCTTTGATAAAAACATTTAAGTGTTGTGAGGAATATATGACGGATGTGATTTTAATGTCAGCAAATACCTCCTGTTTTCCCCTCACAAACAGCACTTGGTTTTCTTACAGTCAGTAGTTGAAGGCAAGCAAAGAAAAGAAGTCATGGATCTACAGAGAAGTTGAACAAACATGATGCAGAGAGAAGGGCTTCTGTGGTTTTGGGCATCTGATGAATGGATGGCCCAGCTTCTGTCATTTAACTTTTGAAAGCTCAGGTTAACTTTGACAGAATCATGTGAGTACAGCTGTTGGCTGAGGGCATGCTTTTTTATCACTGTGTATCTCACCAGTTTTGTTCTTGTCAGGGTAGTAATTAGTTCAGTTGCAAGGTTGGGGTTTTTTTGCTGCTTTTTGGCAGCTTTTTTCCTCAGGTCTTAGGCAGGAGGTAAATTAACTATAAAGAATGCAGTCATAAGAAGAAGTTTTGATGATGGTTACCTAAGAAACTTGAATGATGAGCAGCATTATCTTTTTGGCAAGAATGTTTTAGTGTAGATATATCATTTTCTTACTTAGAAAATTGCCCAGTAGAATTGCCCAGTTTTCTTACATTCAGTGGAGCTTTTATTGACTTTTACTTGATGAATGTTCAAATGTTCAAAACTAGGCAGTTTTGGTTAGATCAATAAACAGATCTTATTTGCCCAAGGCAAGACTAAAATTGATATCGCAAAGACTTTGTTTAAAATGCCAGCTAACTCTAGGAGCGAGTAAGCTCCATGAAGCCTGCCATTTCTGACCTTCATGTCCCTGGAGTGCCCAGAAGTCTGTACCTAACAATCATGAGCAGACCATGGTGGCTGATGTCCAGCCTCTGTTCTCCAAACAGTTGTGATGGTAGCTAAGCTATTACACTACAAAGGACTTAAGAACTCTTGAGGGGACCGAAGATGTAGGAGGAAGCATGACACATTAGCCAAGCAGTTTCATGAAACAGTCATTTGTTAAAACACAGAAGCGATCTTGGGATTAAGGTCTAGTTTGCAGGGTTCCTCCTTCCCTCGGTTACATCGTTGTGGTCCCCAACCAACTGATTCGGTAGTCCTCCCTGCACATGGGGCAGCTCCAATAGAATAGATGGAAAATGGTCCTGTAATAAGAGCTCTGGTGTGCAGATGTATGAGAGGTTGACTGGAAATCTCTCTAATAGATGAGAAAGTGACACCAGAATCTCCCAGATACCCAATTAATCTCTAAACATGAGATACTTGTACTTCTACCTTCCCTGGCTATGATTTTAAAAGAAAGAAAGTTGGATGGCTCTGCTCAGTTCCTGGGCAGATGAGATGTGCCTTTACATGTGGAACGGCTGCAGCTGTGGGGCTTGAGTGATAGTTCACAAAATCTGGACTGAGGCTGGAAGGAAGTAAAATTTGTCGTTCCTTTCAGCATTTCTTTTAGTAACCAGATTTAAGTTACTGTGTTTTGCCAGCCCTGATTTACAGGGCTTTCTGCTCTGCTTTCCAGCTGTTTTGTATCTCCAGTGTGGGGTGGTTTTTTCCTCCAAGGGGAATTCCAGTGTTTGTAGGTTCAGGATTTCATCACAGACCACTGAGCATGGGGAGGCTGCATGTTCCAGTAACTGCAGTGTTTCCTCGGATCTGTACTTTTTGATTTTACTTAGTCTAGTTCTGACTTGCTTAGACTGGAGAACTGTTTTGTCTTAAAGTTCTTTCTTCTATCACCCTTTAAACAGTTACTTGCCTAAGAAATGTTTGCATTTCCTACTTTGGTGTCCATTAAAAAGGGAATTTAATCACATGCAATGTTCTTAGGGGTACCTTACAGGTGAGTGGTCTGCTCTGAAAGACTGGACCGAATACTGGATTTATTTCTTTTCCCAGGTACCCCCTAAAATTTTGAAGGCACTGCACCTATTAACATGAACTGAAAGATGCTGATTATTATGCTGTAATTTAACACCATGCTCATCTGCCTTGATTTCTGCTGCTTGTCCTTCACACATTCTGCCTCATCTGAGAAAGGTTATTGATGTGGGCACATTTTTAATGGCATGAATCTCTGGAGCCGTCTCTGATGTCTGAGTGATTTGAGCTTCATTTGAATAATTGATGAGAAGTGTTAGTCAGAATATAGTGGTGATTCAGACTGCATTATTCAATGATATTTACTGATGGTTATAGATTGGTCCAAATTTATTTCTTTTTTCCAGGCTGCATTAAACCAGGCCATGCATGTCAGATGTGTCTATTAGGAAAAAATCCTTGTTAACATATGTGAAAATCCGTGTGCTTCAGGGCTTTATTTGGCCAGTTGCAAATAAACGATTACAGTAATGTTTAGCAGGAAGGAGTATGAAATGGTCTCTTTTCAAATGGAAAGTGTTTGTTCTCTCTCTCATGCGTGCCATTCAGGAGAAGACCTGAACATCTTACTCATAGTTCCAGGACTTTCCTGCAGCTTTCCTTGTCCTGGTAGCTGGGAGGGTGGGCAGATGTGAGAAGTCATGACTGTCTTGTCCTTACCCGCCCACCACAAGCATCCTGTCTAATGGTTTGCAGCTTTTAATCTTTGACATGTAAAAACTCTTCTGGCTCCTAATGACATTTCAAAAAAAAGAGTCTAGCCTAGAAGACTCTTCAGGATTGATCAGGGTGACACTGAGCGTCTTGCATAATCTCCATTTACTCTATATTCCTGGTGTAAAAATATTCCCAATTTCTCTTCTGTAACATTCATTGAGTGTATAAAGTCCTTGTTGAAAATGCTGGAGAAGAACAGTGGGGTTTCATTAGGCTGTTGTCAGGAGGTGAATGAAGTGTGACTGAAGCAAGGCTAATAATAAAATAATTGCTTTGAAGATCATGCAGACACCTTACTTCTTCAGAAGAATCACAGGTGCCAGTCTCCTGTAAGCCCTTCCCTTCCTCTTTCCTGCAGCAGGAGGTCAATCATCGCAGGCTGCCCATGGAGCAGACGTGTCTGCGTGTGCGTTTGAGTTTTTACACCATCCTTTGGAAACCACCTCTGAGAGCAGTTGAGGAACTTGCTGTCCCTTTAGTTTCATGTCCCTGCTGGAAAGTACTTTAGCGTGTTGTCACTTTCTTTTATCAGACGACTGAGTGTTGAGGTTTCTTCTTCATTCTTAAATTGTGTGCAGTAAATCACTGAAAATAGTTCACCCAGGATGCCAGGATGCATTGACGTTGCAACTGTGCATGAGTAACAAACAGGTGCTTTTTCCTGACCCCATTTTTCTCTTTTTACTGCAGGAACTGTGGACATGGGTGGCAAACACTCCACAGTTGTTGATGTCTCCGTAATTCAGACACCTGTGACAGAAAGCATTCAGGATGCTTACAAAGCTGGTGACATCGGCAAGGCCCAAGAGTTGATTAAGTTGTCATGTGAGGAGACTGCACTGCAAGTGGAAAAGGTACAGCTAGGTTACTACTCTTTCTTGAATTTTATTGAGAAAGAAACCAGAATGCCAAACTGCTGTCTTCCACAAATTCTCATGCAGGAAATCCATTCCATTATATACCTTATGCTGGTGCTGTGGGGTCCCAGACGTGACTGGTTCTGTGAGGCACTTCAAAAACATGTGCTATGGGGAAGTACTTGCCCTCAAAAGCAGTGATCAGAAAGATGAAACAGACCATAGGGAAGTGCATATGTAGGAACAGCAGGCTGCAGGAGGAGGGATTCTGGTGCTATGGCCTCTAAAACAGGGAAATAATTTTTTCCCCATCAAAAGGAAGAAATTTATAGACTTAACAAAAAAAAAATGTATTTCTGAGTCAGTGAAAAGATGGTTAATGGCCCTCAGCAAGATTTTGCTGCTTGAGTTTGGAACTGTATCCTCTGTGCACTGCTCTGACTTCAGAACCCTCATTTTGAACCTACTCTTTGCACTGAGTTTATCTTAGCATTTTGGGAGGCTACCTACGTGCCAAGTCCAGGCATACTGGACTCCAAAAGAGTAAATATTGCATCTTGCAGCAGAGCTGTGCAAGTTATTTTTCCACCAGTCCATGAAAAATGGATTTCACTCACCTTTCTGTACCATGGAGCTTTTGTGGTAAAGCCATCCAAAAAACTTTAAAGCAACCCCCCCAGAATTAATATAATTAATATATTGACAGCAATTATTATAATGGCTACTAGTGTTTATGTGTTTATCCTCAGTTAACCACAGTGACAGTGGGTATGCATTTGCATAATAAATATGGCACTAATAAATATGCAGCTTGAGAAATGCTCTCTTCTTCTGCCCAATGCCTTTATGGAGAATTTAATTTGTTGTGTTTTCTTTACCAGTGCCAACTTTTAGGTATTGCAGCGGCATATGGAGATCTTCAGGCAGTGAGGTATTTATTGAAGGAAGCATTAGTGGTGTTGCCAACAGAACCTAACGATGACAATGCAGCTGTGGTGGCTGCGTATTTTGGACATAAGGATGTTGTGAAAGAGCTGCTGGATTCCTTGCATGGTAAGCGTATTAGGTTGCCTCTGCCTTTCCTCAGGCTTTTTGGTAGCTGTGTGCTATAGCTTCAAGCAGGCTTTTTTTCACATTGCTTGAAACAGGAAGGACAGAGTCATGGGAAAGTGCGTGGAGGGATCTAATCTCTGCTGTGTTTGAAGCAAACTTCGCTGCTGGGGGAAAAATACATGCATAATGATATTCCATGTTTGCAAATTGGAAGTGGAGGAAGATGCCATTTAAACTATTCATTCAATTAGCCCTCGCAGCTGGATAACGCCCTAGACCCCACAGAGAAAATAAGGGATTTTCAGGAAACAGCATCATCTCACTTCACTGATCCAGCAGACACAGTGGTGCTGGGAGTGAGAGAGCAGCACAACTGTCCGGCAAGTAACGGTTTGGGTGCACAGCTGGCAGCATATTCTGTGCTCTCCCGTTAGTGTTTTGATCTGACTTTAGGGGAATTTCTTGTTTAGAACCATTGTATTTTATTTACATTTTATTTTTAAATGTATTTTAGAGCAGAATAGAGATATTTTTAGACCAACACACGGTTTTTAAGACAGCTGGGGAGGGAGGAAGACAAGAGAAAGAGCATCACTGTGAGTCAGGGCCAGGAACTTGTGTTTGTGTCTTGCTCTCTTAGCATCCTGTGGGCTTGCCAGCTCTCTTACTGGGACCCTCTATGGATTCAGAGTCTGGTGGTCCTGCATAGCAGCCAAGGCAAATCAGACACCGCAGTAGCCACAACAGCTAAGCTAGACCTCTGCAATATTCGGCCTGAATATAGCTCTAGCTCCTTACTGGAGCTATGTACCTGCCAGTGACCTCAGTGAGAACAGGAATAACCTGCTGGGAAACCTGCTTCTTTGGTGTTCCAGTGTGGGGCATGCACTTAAACCTAGCATTTCCTTCCACTAGAAAGGAGGCTGAGAATGCTGGTTTTGTAACCTAATAGCAAAAATTAGGTTATATTAAGGTAGTGCTCTCAGTAATGTGATTTTAAGTAGTTTCTGGAAACTTAGGTCAGTTTAGAACTAACAGATTTCCCTTAAACCCTTGCTTTGAAGGGTCAGGAGAGATGCACTATCCTGACTGCAGCTTTCAGAGGATTGTATGCAGGACTTTCCCATTGTTTTCCTGGGAATTCAGATAGAAACCAATCACAGGGATTAAGAATAAATTGCATGAATTGGCAATTTGGCTGGTGCACTGCAGTGGTTCTGTCTGGCTCAGTATAAACGTCTTGTGGCTTACAGATGAAGTGGAGCCTGTTTTGCGCAGCATGAGGGTGAATGCTACAGTCAGGTTTTTATGAGCGCAAACAGCAACCTAATTTCCACATGAAGGAACTTCCAAAAAAAAGTAGACGTGGAAATTGTGGATGTTTCTGTAAGCATTTCAAAGGGGATGTGAATTTGTAAAGTAAATGGAGGTGATACTGTGAATCTGGGGAGATTTGAAGGCTGCTTATTGTTAATAGAAACAATCCTGTCCTGGGAATTTATTTACATACACAGAATCAGGCACACCTAGGGAAGCAGTGTGCTACAGGAAAAACATTAATTCAGAAAAAAAAAGCTTTTTTGGGATGACATTAGCAAATGCATGCAGAAATCAGAATGTGGTATTTTAGTTTTCACCCTTAAACAACTGTTGTCTAACTTCACTATGAATTGATGTTAAAGAATTCACCCAAAATGAATATTTCAAGGGGAAATGGTCTGTTTGTTTGTTTGTTTGTTTTGTGTAGCAACTGGTTTTCCTAATTCTTTGTATCCTCTCTCATGAACTTGGAAGAAGTGGCCTATCTTGAATTTTTGGATCTAACAGCTGTTGAATCAGGCCTGTTGCCTCTGGATGCAAGGACAGTCCTGGTCTTCCCCTGCCACTTCTGTTTGGGATTAGATGTTTGATTTTTCTGCTGGAAGCCTAACAGACATCCTTGAATCCTTCCACTCTTGCCAACTTATGCATGATTAGGTCAGGGACAGTCAAAAAAAGTTTGCCCATTAGCTGGGTAGGTAATGGAAGAACAGTTCAGCAAAGCTAAAAGTTTGTGCCTGGCCAGCTTAGGACTGCTATAACACACTCTTGCGGCACAATGTGCTCCTTTGTCCTCAGGGGCTTCACCCTGTACTCTTCCCACAACCATTATTTCTGAATGACTGCTGTATGTTGCAGTCTAGTGACATCAACTGAGTCAATTGGTGTTTCTTTTTGGTAGGTCCTAGAAGTTGCCAACAACTCCTGAACTGGATGCTGGCCATTGCCTGCCAGCAGGGACATTTGGATATAGTAAAACTCCTAATTCGTGCATACAGTGCTGACCCAGAGAGCTGTGCAGTCAGGAAGAATGAGTTTCCAGTTCTTATACGGTTGCCCCTGTATGCTGCTATAAAGGCAGGTATGTATTTGCATGCTTCAAAACGTTGCCCCTTTTCTGCAATGCCTTTTAAAAAATGGGCTGAGTTATTCGTGTGTAGGAAGTTGTCACTATGGACTGGCTTGCCTGGAATTGTTCTGGATTTCTAGTGGGAAAAATTAAAATAAAATTGACTCTGAATCTTTTGTCTTACCAAATTTAAGTCAGGGCTAAATCTAAGCTAGATCACTGTAAATGCTAAGAGGTTGACCTTTCCTCTTTAAACAGCTAGGGAAAAGAACCTTCAAAAATAGACACCTTGCAAGTAAAAGCATTATTGTTGTGAACGCTCTGGCACACATTTGACTTAGGCTGAATAATTTCCATTTCAAAGCACACCTGTGTGTATAGTTTCATAAGACAGGGGGAAAAAATCAAAAAAGAAAGATCTTGGGCCAGTGCTTTGCTGTCTCAGTTTGACCTAACTAAATCCTGTCATTGGAGGAAACAGTCTTCATACAGTTCAGTTCCCTTTTCGCACACCCCCATGTTTTTTTTTCAGAAGTGGTTATTTCCCAGGTTTTCTGTTCAGCTCCTGCTGGTTCATTTATTTGAGAAGAAGAGAGCAGACAATCTGTCTTTTCTCTAAAGGAAATGAAGACGTAGCCGTGTTCTTATTACGGAACGGAGCTTTCTTTTGTTCCTACATCCTGATGGACAGTCCTGAATCCAGCAAACACCTTCTGAGGAAGTATTTCATTGAGACGAGCCTGCTACCAGGTAGTGCTCTGGCAAAACCAGTAAGTAGCCATTCATCTGTCTCAAGAGACGTTCTTCTAAAAGAGCATCAAGTTAATAATTAATATTGTCTTTGTATACCATGTGGATGGTGACTTCTTCTCAACTGAGAGCCTTGTGGTTTGCTACATTTAGAGAACAAGCTGTGAAAGTGGCTTTCATGCCAGTGCTGAATTGCAAGGTGTAAAATGCGGGGCATCATTGTGCAAGAGACTGTGTGTGGCAGCTTCTGCTTGGCAATTTTAACATCAGTGTGTGAACCAGGCACATGCTCTGGAAAATAAGCGTTGACTTTGTGCTCAAAGTCGTCCAGAGAAATAAACACTATCACGGGCTTCCACTGTGACTCCAGGATAATCATTTCATTTAGGTTTCTCTTGTGCATTCTGGTTGGAAGGTAAGGCCACAAGCTCTGTGGTGTCCTGGATTGTTAGCGTGACACAGAGCTGAGCATACAAACCTCCTCATCCCATATGTCTGATAGCTTTGGTACAACCCATACAAATAGATTCATGTGGCTTTTTGTTAATATGGAGCATAAGTAGAACAAGCTCACATCTGCTCAGAATAGCTTCCGTACTTCAGATCCTCCTTAGTAAAAGATGACTGTTAGCCTTTACTGTCACTTGGGACAGACCCAGCTTTCTGGAGTAGCATGGAGACTCTGTGTATGATCAGGTCATATTGGTTGAGCTGCGCTTGTCCGACAGAAAGGGGTTTTGATAGGACACAGAGGCCAGCAAAAAGCAATTAAAGCCTTTTCAGATTGGCAAGAACTGTGTTCACTACTTGGCCATTGACAGCAATTTGACAATTTTGGTAGTTTGTTTGCATCCCTGTTTAAATATAAATTTAAATCCTTCACATCTCTCAGCTTCTGGAAGGCTTAATACATAATGATGCTTTGAGACCTACAGATGAGTGATGTTGTTCTCATGCAGAGTATCATTACATTTTGTTATTATCCCATATCTTTGTATAACTAGGCTGTATTCTTCATTCCCTTAATCTCCATTATCCAAGTCTCCTTTATTCAGAACTGAAAAATGTCTCGCAGCACACGCTGTTGCAGCTTTATAGGGAAGCATGTAGTATTCAATGTTATTTCAACTCTTATCCAGCAAGGTAGTTATTGGGCATTTTTTGTTTTTCCCCTCAGATTCATCACCACTGAATAGGAACATCAGAGCCCTGAGCTTTAAATAGTTAGAGTTTTCATCAGGTCATAAAAACCGTGCAGTGAAAACTTTTGAGGGCATTTTTTCGATCAAGACTCTTTCTACGTGAATCCCATTGCCCATTGAATATCTGTTTGCACAACTCGTAATGTTGTGGGGTGTTGATTCTACTTTGGTGTTAAGTAAAAATAAGCAGAGAGGTTTTCATACTGTTACAAATCTCTCCATTCTCTGTTTTCTTGCCAAAACCCCGTCTCACTGGATTCCTGACAAAACTGCACATGCTAGGAACTACAGTCCACATATGTGAGCTTGACTTCATTAGGTTTAACCAGCAGATTTAGAGACCTCCATGTGGGATTCATAGTTTTGTTGACAGATATACAAAAAGAAACTAAATCCTAGATGTTTTGGAATAAGATTTGATAGAACTACATGCCTTTTTGAAGAAAAAAAATCCAACTAACTGGATAATTCAACTTGAGTAAATTCATCTTGGAATGAATATTTGAATCACAGGGAAGAGGTCTGTTTTCCATGTGAATTTGCTGGCAGTATTTAACTTAGCTGCTGTAAAAATGAATCAGCTTTGCTGCTGTCACACCCTGAATGAAGAAGAGAGCAGTTTTAAAACATCAGCTAATTGCCAGAAGGACCTGGTTTAAAAGAAAGAAAAAAAATGAAAAATCAGACCCAGAAACATGACCTTGATTCTTCTAGTAGCTGTTTATTTTTAATATGTTTGCTTGTTTCATGCTTTCGTTTTGAATTCATTTCAGCTGACTGGGATAAAGTCAGGAAGATTTGTCCTAGTTTGTCTGCTGAGCTCAGGTGTCTGGAAAGTGATGGTCACATAACTTAATTTTTAACACGTGACTTTGTGGCAGCTGCAAACAAGCTGCCTCAGTGCTTTCCTCACTTCTCACAAGATTGATGAATATAAGTCTTCTTGTGTAAGGGGTGTGATGCATTTTGCACTGGGAGGAAGCAAAGGAGGATTGTGTGGAGACTGCAATGGGTATCACAGCCAGCTGGATGTTAAGTCTCTCCTTTTTGACAGGGCAGACCAAGAACCAGTCATTTCAGAATGAGCCCAGAACTTCAAAAGAGTTTGTCCTATCTGTGCGCTCTTTAAGTGAAAACACTGCACAGTTGACCTCCAGTTGATTTTACAATAGTGAATGCTACCAGTTATGCATAAAATGTGGCTGGAGAGCTTGATTTAGCTGCCACACCTTCCAGGCAGTTATTGCTCTGTGCATGGTCCTGCATTTCTGAGAAAAGAGGAGTTACATCTCATTTTTCTAATATCTGTTTCTCCTTTTTTTTTTTCCTGGCATAAATTCATCCTCACAGAAAACCACTGTCTTACTAAAGAGAGGAAGTGTTCCATTTTTACAGGAACAGGTAACAGATGCTTAAAAGAGCCCCTGCAGTAAAGTGGCTGGGCACAGATTCCAGACTTTGGTAGGCGTAGCCAGCATGTAGCTTTCCAGTGTGTGGTGTGAGATATAGTTTTTTCCCATTACAGACCAGAAAAAAGCTTAAAGTGCTGCATTTTCCCCATACAAATACATACATGCATGTGTCATCTGATTTCTTTATGCATTGCCTGGCTAATGTCAGTTGCATCACTGTCTGTAAAGAAATCTGCAGCCATTTCATTCAAGATTCACAGCAGCTCTATTGATGGAGGAATTAGAACACGGTCCTCAGAATATCCCATCTGCAGCAAGGTTCTGTTGGGGAAAGTAAAGTCATTTAGTAGAAATGCACAGCAGCCTTTTTTAATCACCTTACCAAATGGTCTCAAATCTAAGTAAATACTCCTTGTGTTTATAGTTCATTGTTTTCCCAAGAACAGCAGGGTTTCTTGCTTCCGCACAGTTTCCAGTCCCTTCTTTTCCTTAGCATATCCCTTGACATTGCTGCAGTAGATTTCCACTTAGTTTTCAGGACTCATAATAAGGAATTCTTCCCTTGGCAGGAGAGAGGAGTCTGCAGAGGCTTTCCTTGCCTTTCTGAAGAGCGGTAAGCTGACCAGAGTCAGGTCATGCTCAGGAGCTGTCCCTCTTTTGTTTGAGCTCAGGGCTCACCAGGCAGTGCCAGAGGGGGTGAGCTGATCACTGGACTCTGCAAGTTCCACATCACAGACCTTTGGCATCGAAGAAACAGACTTCTCTGGAAAGACAGTGGAGATGATTGAGTATGAGTTGGGAAGGAAATCCCCCTCTCTTCGTGGCATTGCTGTCAGGCTTTCTTTTACTTAATTTACATTTTCACTTCAGAGTGCTGAGCCAAGCAAAGCCCTAAGGTAACTCCACGGACATCGAGTTAGGAGCACCAAGGTGAATTTTATTCAGTGTCCTAAGAGATGAAGGGCTGATTCTCCAGTTTGTTGTACTCAAGTGGAAGAGGCACTGTCAGTCCTTGACTCTGTATGGGAAGGAGAACTGAGTGCAAGGCACTTACCATTGAGATTCAAAAAGCTGCCAAGTAGATGAGGACACTTACCCTGTGGCGTTCATAGCAGGTGTTGGATTTCATAATCCGGTCTGTGGTTTTAGAAGTCACTATCTGAATTCTGCAGGTATCTTTCTATCACGTTACATACCCTGAGGCCGTGGTTCTGCAGTTTTGAGGTAAATGATACAGAGCAATCTAGTTGCAAAACAGAGATGAGTATCAGTTGTAAATGGGAAGCAGCAGAGATGCATAGTCCTTGCACCCACTAAAGGCAAGCTGTGGATCTTGTTATTACTGCATTGGTCAGTGTGCTAGAGGATAATTACTTTTTTTGTATTGAAATAAGAGCATGGGCCCGTTGTAAAGAGCATCATCTTGAAACGAAGCAGGAACTGAGGGAAGGGATAAGCACCTTCAGTTCTCTTTTTCTGGTTTATTTTTTTTTATTGCAGTTTTGTTGACTTCAGTTTAATTAAGCAGGAAGAGAATAGAGGGAGTTGCAAAGCCTTTTATGTGCATCTTTGGTGTGACTGAAGGACCTGTGGATAGCTTTTTGTATGGAATATTTGTCCAGGTCTTTGGTTGTAATTCTAGGTTTTTTGCTTCTGTTTATTAAGGTAAAATACATGAATAGTTTAAAGGGGTTGGATACTCTGTTCATGGATGCTTATCTTAAAGAGCATTCTGCTTTAGATCAGATGCTAAGAGATGGTTTTTTGAAAAGCCAGGAAAATTCCTGTTTTTCATTTGGGGCTGTGGTGTGGATCCTGTGCATCCGCAGCCATTCTGGTGATATCACAAAAAAAGCGCTGTCTCTACACTAAGTACAACTTAGTCAATTTCTGAAAAGTGCAGCTGTTTATGCTTATTTTTATTCTGTTTCCCTAGGCATTTGAACTGTGTGATATTCATTATTTGGAGATATGAGACTCACACAGGCATTTGAGATAGACTTTTCTCTCCCTTTTCTTTCTGTCCCCTTTCTTTCTGTCCCCTTTCTTTCTGTCCCCTTTCTTTCTGTCCCCTTTCTTTCTCTCCCCTTTCTTTCTCTCCCTTTTCTTTCTCTCCCTTTCCAGAATATATTCCTTTTAAATTTTAGATTTGGGGTTAAAAATCTTAAATACTGGGAACTGGAAAGGAAATTAAATTTGCTGTGGAGTCCTTGCTGCCTCCTGGTGGAGAATCTCACTTTGTTGAGGCTGTCTCTGGGATGAGTAATGTTAAAAACACTGAGCTTATGAAAACGTTTCGGGACTAACATTTTAAATGTTAGTGTATTTTGTAACATAGATTTCATTGGAATGCAATAAAGTGATCTTGAAAATGAAGCCTTGGGTTGTTTACTTCCTTTGGTGACCATTGTGTGATCATGTTTACTTTTGTCTGATGTGGAACCTGAAATAGAGAGTTATGCTTTTCACAACAACTTCTGGTTTTCTTCCAGAATAAGATAAAACTACTTCCTCATCCTACTGTCAAAAGCAGCAGAATATTATCTAGCAAAGAGGCAACTGCCAAAATCCTGTCTCTCAGATACTAAAATATCTTGCTAAATGATACTGAGCTAACTTCAAGTGTTTAGAAATAAATACTTTACAAGAGACCATTTGCCTCTGTTTGCCTTTAACAGATGTTCCTTCGCAAAACCTAAAATCAACAGGAATATAAAATTAATACAATTAATAAAATTAATGCTGCTGTGGTTGGAAGGTTTAAGATGGAAGAGCAGTGCCTGGGTGTATATTAATTGTTACAGCAACTGGCCTTCTCATAAGAAGTCATTAAAACACTCAGCAGGTCTGTCTCTGTCTTCTCTAGAGATGTGCAAGCAATGATTCACAAGTGTTTCAGAGACCGACGGCTCCTCAGGGGTTCCTCTGTAGCCATCTGACCTTTGTTGGTGTTCAGAGTCCCTTGGAGGTCTGAGCAGCAATGCAAGGCCTGTCCAAGGGTGAAATTCAGGCTGCAGAGTCTGGATTTAAGATGGATTTCCATGATTTGCCCCTGTCGTGCTGCTGGCGTGGGGTGCAAACGCATCTTGCAGGGCAGGGAGCCCAGCCCCATGGAAGCTCACAGCACATTGTTGGATGAACAAACCATGGGAATCTGTCCAGCTCTCAGATGGAAGCGCTGGTTTCAGGCAAGGGCAGCTCACCCTTAGTGGGGCACACTGGAGCTGCTTTATGGAGTGGTGAAGGAGTCCAGGTCCCCTGCTTCCACTTACTCATGGTCTTTGGAGTGAGATCATGGAGCAGCTACGTGGTGGAAGGCTGCTGATATCCTGGCATGATTTCAGCTCTGAGTCAGTTCCTAAAAGCAAATTGGAAAGTGAGCAAAATGTTTATGGTCTGTGCTTTGATCTTCCAGATTCCCAACAGTGTGACACAGACTGAGAGTGACTGGGATTTTACTAACATGGTTTTGTCTTTGACATCTGCAGGCTTTGTGTGTGAACTGGTCAAACCTCAAACTTCCCTGGGTGGATCTGGACTGGCTGATTGATATCTCCTGTCAGATAACAGAGCTTGATCTCTCTGCCAACTGCCTGGTCTCCCTTCCATCCGTGATACCATGGGGCCTGATAAACCTCAGGAAGCTCAGCCTGGCTGACAATCGGCTGACAGAGTTACCCAGTGTACAGTCTTCTGATGAAATTATATGTACAAGGTGTGTGTGCTGGATGCTTACAGCAAATTGAACCCACAAGTGCAAATGAGTCAGTTGTGCTAGTGTGAAATTGCGTAAGTGAAAAGCATATGCAGGAGCTTCTTGGTTTGTTTTCTGTCTGCTGCAAGGCTTAAGATTTGGTCTTTTCATTCCCAGTGTTTCCAAGTTAGTTGTGAGGTCAAGTGTAGGGACTTTTAACTCTGTATTGTCTCACGTTGCTTCTGCTTTTCTCCAGTTCTGGTGAGCCCCACTCCTCCAAGTGTAAGCCCTGAGTTGACTCAGATTGACATTTGCTGGCTCATATCAATTACACGATGTGCTGTCTATCCAGATCTCCCCAGAAGGGTTAATTTTATAAATAGGGGTTTTTTGCTTTGCCTTGTGAAAGTGATTTCCAGCTGCTTTCATTCAGATCTGTAGATGTCCTGGTAAAAGAAGTGACTGTAGCAACAGGAGTCTGCTAGCATTTTGTCAGTGCCTGACTGGGTATCTTCTGTACTCACAGGTTACTCGAGGTCGACGTATCCAGCAACAGGCTCTCTACTCTCCCTTCTGGATTCCTACATCTTAAAAACCTTAAAAAACTCATTGCTTCCAAAAACTATATGGAGAAGTTATTTGACGAGGAAAACAGTATGTACGGTCCAGTGTTATGCTTATATTTCAAGGCCTGATCTGTAAGGGATCTGTAACCAGATTGTTACAATAATGACTTAAAGGCAGTATTAGCTAGAGGTGCTTGGCATCTCTCAATCCTTTTCCAAACACCTGGTGTAAAGACCTGGTTCTTCTTTAGCCGTCATTAAATACTTTGGTTCTTATCTAGCACATATGCATAATCTCACTAGATCAGACATGCTTACGCTAAATCTACGATGTTTCGTGTTTTCTAGCAACTAATTGGATTGGTTTAAGGAAGCTGCAGGAGCTTGACGTCTCTGACAACAGGTTGGTGGAACTTCCAACGGTTTTTCTATACTGCTTCAAGTCCCTAAACATACTGAATGTTTCCAGAAATCAGCTGAAAGTGTTTCCAGATCCCTGGGCCTGCCCCTTGGTAAGTCAAACTGCTCTGAAAGAGTCAGAGGCCGCAAAAGCTGTTGAAATGATGCAAAAAATTATACTGTGATACTTTAAAAGCTATCAGGCCTCTTGGGCTAAAAGGCTGTTCCGTTTCTGTACAAGTGCCCCTGCCTGCTTCAGTTTATGGGTCTCAGATAAGGCTTTCTGAGGTCCTACCCTGTCCTCACCATGTTGCTGGCATTGATGGGAAGCTTCTAGAAACATCTTATATGGATGTATTCATTTTCTGTATAGCTACGAGCAAAAGTATTCTTATGATCATTTTGCAGAACACTCAGCCTTTATTCAGAGTTAACTTTGCCCAAACCCATGTCTAACTAAGGCCTTTATATCCACTTGTCACTGTGACTTTATTCTTCATTGTTGCAGGGACAGTGGGAGAACAGTATATTTTGGTGAAGTGTTTGTTTATGGTTGAAAAACAAATGAAGATAATTTTCAAAATACTTTTGAAATACTTTTTGGCCACCAAAGGATTTGCCCATCAATTAAGGGAGTGCATCTCCTCAACAAATCTTAGGTGCCTGCATGCACGTTAATTTATCTAGATCAAAATAGTGAAAGAGAATGAATTTATTTAGGTCTTAAACATGTGACAGCTGACCTACCTTATTATTTAAAAAGATGAGTACTACTGTGTGAATTTTTTTTTTATTTTATGTTTTCCAGAAATGTTGCAAAGCATCTAGAAACTCATTGGAATTCCTGCCTGATGCATTTACTGTTTTCTGGAAAAATCACCTCAGAGAAGTGGATTTTTCTGAGAACTCACTAAAAGAAGTTCCACCAGGACTCTTCCAGCTTGAAGTAAGTGTCATTTCTTCCTACTTCACAATACTTCTCTTAATACCTACTCAGCCCTTGAAGTCATAGTAGTGTCTGCCTGCTTAAGGTAGGAGACTACCTGTTGTTTCAAGCTGATGAACACAGCAATTGCGTAGAACCTCTGAGCAGCCCAAGACCGCTTGTATGACTACATTCAGGCCCTTGTCCAGTGTGATATGGTATCTATCTTTTGACACAAGTCCTCTGAGAGCTTTTTGTATGTCTGTGGTTATCAGATTTTGGGAGCACTGTTCGGATGACGACATCTGTATTGTAGCTGCAAACTGTAATCACTGAAATATAGATGTGCTTAAAAATAGCTTGGTTTTTGTTAATCTGGCACACCAGTTTTGTGTAATTAGTCTTTTTATGCTTAAAATAGCATGTTTGAAAGCCCTAAACAATGCTAGTTGGCATCTCTCATCTCTAAGCTTGTGCAGATTAAATAATACTTTCCAGTCAACATCAGAAATCCATAGAATTCTTGAGAGTTTGCGGTTTCACATGGTTCATCATGAAATGAAGCAGAACTTGGAGGTTTCCTCCAAGCTTCCTTTCCAGATTGTCAAACTCAGAGTCATGGAGATAGAAACAATAAATCTTTGTGCAGAAGTTTCATGGTTTGCACTGTCAGCATCTGTGGAGGGGATGCTGAAGTGGTGGTTCATGTTCATGTTCATGTCCAATTTGGATCTTGCAGATCTGCTGCAGAAGTGCTAATGGTTGTTTTTCCTCAGTTGTTTTTAATGTTCCTTGCAGATTTGACTTTGCTTTCTGGTAACCATTTGTTTTGAATTGGCATTTCTCCTGGAACAGAATTGGTGCTATGGACTATTGTCTATGGAATGTGGTTTTTTCTGAATGCAGTAAAAATCGTTCCAGTGGATGGGAGCTACCGTGACACACATTATACACTAGATGGTGCTTCAAGGACACATTTATTTGGATGCCACTGTGTGAAGGCTCTAGCGCAGGAAATCAAAGACCTCAGTGCAATCTCTGCTGATGGTCTGTCTTCAAAGTTAGTAAGCTTTGGCTGCCTTAAATAATGTCAGTTCTTATCCATATCTCTTCAACCTTAACTTCATAAAAGAAATAAACAGTACATAATTTTTAGTCCTCCAAGGGCTAGAGTGTGGTGAGTAACTGGAAGGTCCTAGATCCGTCCTGGCTTGGATTACTACTTGGCTATAGAGTTCGTGTCAGTGAATAGGGCTTCACTCATGCTCCAGCCCTCTCCAGCAGTAGGCATGAGAAGTGGCAGAAATGGGCAGTAACATGTTCCTACATATAATGCAGGAAGCAGGTTACGTTTTCTGCGTTATCGTGTAGGAACAGCAGTGAGCTGTCTTTTCCCTAGGAAAAGCTGAAAGCAGAGGAAGCCTGTGGCTTGACAACATGTCTCTGACCTACGCTGGTGGGAAAAGCCTGGAAAAGAGAAGGCTGAAGAGAGGATCTTGTCAATGTCTAAAGGATGAGTGTCAGGAGGATAAGACCAGACTCTTCTCAATGGTGCCCAGTGACAGGACAAGGGGCAGTGGGCACAAACTGTGGCACAGGAAGTTCCTCCTGAAAAAGTTCTTTATTGTGAGGTGATGGAGCACTGAACAGGCTGCCCAGAGAAGGTGTGGAATCTCCTGCTCTGGAGACATTCAAAACCTGCTTGGGCATGTTCCTGTATGACCTGCTCTGGGCTTTAGCAGTGGTTTGGACTCATTGATCTCCAGAGATGCCTTCCAACCTCCACCATTCTGTGATTCTGTGACATGCAGTTTATAGCTGGCTTTTGTTTGGTTTATGGAGGGGTTTGAAGTCCAGGATCAACTCACAGTTGTTAATATGATGTATGTACTAGAAATGTGGTAGTGAGGAAAGCAGAGGCCTTCTCAGCCTTCCTGTCTTTTGCCTTCTAGAAGAACCGACTGCCCATGCTTCAAGCCATGTATTACTTCTCTAGACTGGTTTGCTTCTCTTGAAGAGACCTGACCCCCTCTGGGTGGAAGTAAAGTAAGACTCTGGTCAGCCATTCCACATCACGGACTGACCAAAGTAGTCTAATCTAGATGCTACAGTTCTTCTTCCATAGTTTAACGCATCAGAGCACTTTTTGCATGCTATGGCAGTAGTTTTGAAGGAAGTTGTCTGCTGCTACCATTATTTCACTTCTAGAGGCACACATTCTCTTCCTGAAAGATGGCAAAAATGGAGAAGTTAGAGAAGAGAAAGAGGAGACAATTGCAGAACAAGGACTAGTAATCTCCAGAATTACGTTCACAAAGAGCCACAGTCATCTGAAAGTCACTAATTTTCCCCCTACAGAGCAGGCGCATAGGCATTGCATATAATCTCACCAGGCTTTCTGCTCTCCTGGAGAGTGGCCTTTGTTACATTTGTGGGACATGTAACATGGATACAGTTGACTGAAAATTAAGCACCCCAGCTAGACCACACAGAACAAAGTTTGTGCTAATTCTGGAACATCTAGCCTCCCTTTCCTCCCACCCATGCTCAGGGATATTTGGGGGGAGAAGTCTGAAGTATTGTCATTGAACAGCCCCCATGCTGATACTTGGAGGGAGCTCGACACCCGGCACCAAGGGAGGACCGGATCTTCCTTCCAGCTGGAGGTTCGAGCCAGTGGAAAACTGATGATGGTAAAAGCATTGACTGTCGAGACTCGAGTGGCAGGGAGGGATTTATAGTTTGCATTTTTTTCCAGACCTTTCCTACAGCGCTTCACTCTGCGTATCTGCAGTTTTGTATTTCACGTTGCCTTGCCCAAGCCCCCCCAATGCCCACTCCTGCCCCGCTCTTACCACTAGAGGGAGCATTTCGCGAGGGAATTGCCATTCCAGCAGCTGCTGGTTGTGCCTCCTTTATGTCACATGGATACCTCCTATTTTTCCATTCTGAGAAAAGGGGAGGAAGGCCAACAGACAGGCTTTGCGAGACTTTGTTAATCCGGCTTGATGAACAGGGACGTAAACCTTTTATATTACGTGGGGTGCATAAAACATGTAACACACTTGAAGCTGAAATCTCTGCTGGTAAAACATAATTCATTAATATTGCTCTGCTTGTTGCAGGAGATAATTCAGCTGACATTCTGCTTATCTCGGTTTTCAGGAGGGGGGCTTGCAGAATAAACCTAGTTGGACATTCTATATAGAAGAACTTTCAGTGGGAAACTGGATTTTCAATCAAATGAAAAAGATTGTTAGAGCCTTGACATTATTTTTCAGGGCAGATGGAAGAGCATAAACTTTACAAATCTGAATGAGAACTGCATTTTTTTCCTCTTATATTTCAGTTAAATTTAAAGTAGAACTTGCATTTGACCTTAGTCATGGTATTTGGAGCTGAGTCTTCTCTGCATGGTGTTAACTGTACAAATCAGCTTCATTCCTTGTTTCTAAAACTTCTGTCTCTGGTGTGAGGGGAAAAAGTACATAGATAACTTCAATAAATCTTGGAAAGTTAATATAAATCCTTTCTATTTTAATAGACATGTAATAACACAGCAATTAAAAATTTTCCTCTGTGAAATGGTTCATGTTTGCATGTTCATCTTACACACATACAAAAGGTGTCAGCGCACTCTCAACATTAGCCTGAATGCACATACAAGACTTCTCATCTGTATGTGCCATAGGGTGTAGATAAATCATACTGTTCTCTTCCATTTGGAAAGGTTTCATCACTAGAAGTAAAATGTCCTCTTAAATGGGTTGTTTCCAATTGAATCTGTCAGCAAGTAGACTAATAACGTCCCAGAACTAATAGTGGTGTTGCTTTGTGCAGGAAATATACTTGCAGGAGACAAAAAGGAAATGTTTGCATGCTAGGCAGCATGGACAGGATGTTCTGATGAATAAGATGTACTTTCTTCATGTTTCTGTTATTTAATAGCCATGCTAAAAAAACTTTTTCTGTGTGTTTGATAGATTCTGTCTTCTAACTCCAGGCTATTCCTCTTTTAGGCTTTAGTGTCCCTGAAGCTGCTGGGAAACCAGCTAGTTACATTGCCTTCACAAGATAAGTGGAATTGCAAACAACTTAAATCACTGGATCTTTCAAAAAACCAACTTGGAAAGTAAGTGTTTCTTTCAAATTTTGTTCAGAAAACAATAGCTGAGGAAATAATAGCAAACTCAATCCCTCATGTGATACAAAGGGTGTCAGTAGTGAATTAATTACCTGCACAGAAGGCATTGATATCCACATACCATGTCTCTAAGTATATTGTGTGTCTGTGACAGTGATGAATTATCCTTTACTGATTTTTTGGGCATTCAGCACACTATCATTTATAAAGTGGATAGACTACTGATAATGGCAGTTTAATTTCAGAGCATGTAGAAAGTTCTTTAACCCAGTGTGTGGGTTCATCACTACAAATACTAGTTTGTGGGGAGTATATCTATCTTAACCATAAACCATCTGGCTGGAGTGCAGTTTGTAGTGAGTGTGGGAGTATTGTTTTGGAAAAAATGAAAGATCTTTGTTTTTTGAAATGGAAGTGTAACCAGCTGCAAGCTCATAGAGAAGACTGACATAAAAAAAAAGAGTGGTATTCTTCAATTTAGAAATTACAGTAGGGATGTTCAACATATAGAATTAAAGGTCCCTTCTCCAGAACTGCATGGAATTGTGTCATACTTCCATCTTCTCATTTTGGTGCCTGTCCAGCAAATGTTCTGGAGGCCTTGTGAGCTGCTGTGTCAGTTGCAGGAGACAAATTACTGAGTTTTGAATGTCTCAATAAGTTCCCAGAGTCATGTTGTTGGGTCATCTTGTCAGAAACTCTCTGGTTAGAGCAGGGAATGGCAGCAGGTCGATTCTCCAGTGCTTCTGCTGAAGCTTGTTCAGTTTGCTGTTTGACAGCCCACTTAAACTTGACACCCATACAGCTGGGGGTCAAGTGCTCTCACCCTCAAAGCACTGCCTTGCAGAGCTCTGTTAATTTGCCAGAAGGAACCCATTTGGCCTGGACAAGTGTTGGTGGAGTCTAGCTCTGTGATTGCACAGCGGGTTTCAATCCCGTCTCTCAAACGCAAACAGGAATTCGTAAGAGCTGTGCCTTGAGTGGAGCCAAACTCTGCACCCATGCATGGGCATGTGGTTCTCAACTGCTGCATCCAAGCTCTTTTCACCACATGTCCCCACTTTGTTTGACCTGCAGGAGCGACGAGGGATTTAAAACAAAGCGGATTCCCTTTTTCACCACAAAAAGCAGGGTGCGCTGTGGCCCAGAGGCAGGTAAGGCACACAGCAGTGCAAATGTGGGGAAGCAGATGCTGAGAATGTCAGGTGAGCTGTGAAGTAGCAGGAATCTGTGGAGTTTGGCTGGAGGGAAATGCAATGGCATTTAAATTAAGAGGAAGTATGTTTAGATAAAATGTGCAGCTGGTTGGTACCATCAGTATAGAAAGATGAAGAATAAGTGAAACCTGGTTCATTCACTGAGCGTTTTTTCTCTTCATGGAGGTTATTCTTTTTAACCGGAGTACCAACTGCTATGTTGAAGGCATATATGTTGAATTAGTCTTATTACTCTTAGGATTGTTCCCATTGCTGAATTTGTTAATTGCGTGTTTTCCCCTGTCTGTGATTTGCATCCATGGTTTGTGGCAAAGCAGAAGAGATGTCCTCAATTAGGGCACGTAAAATCCCAGAGAGAACAAAGGAATATCTGAAGATATTTGCACTGCTTCCTGCTCTCTGTGGGATTCATCTGCATTTCTTTTTGTTTGTCTGTTTTATTTTAAAGCACTTGCAGAGCTTTCTCCTTCTCGGCTGCCTGAAGAATGGCTTGCTCTAAAGCATTCTTTGTAAATCACAGAGTAGAATAAAGCTGGCGTCTTTGTGACGCACATCCAAGCAGCTCTCAGCTGCTCATGGGAGGGAGAGGCCCTCCTGCAGCAAAAGCATTCTTCAGTTCCCCTGAAAACTGAATATGTGAATAGGTAGAAGTAGTAAATGCACCAAGCACAGCCATAGGTAGAGGTTAGGACTGGAAGTCTTTACCTCCACTCTGCTTATCCTGGAGGTAGAGGCTCTACCTGGGCCTCCTGGCAAGGCTAATCCTAATTTTTTTGTCTGTGGAAGTAGATGCTGCTGTGCAGCAAGTCCTGTATCTACACCCTAAGGAACAGAAAGGATTGGTCTGAATTGTCTTGCGAGTAGGAAGTGGAAATGGAAATGCTGTGACATCTGCAAAATCCTGGAAGAACTGGAAAAAGTGTCTGAATCTTGTGAATCTGTGAAGTCTGACATATCCTCAGAGTGAAATGCTACAGCAGCATTTCCCAGCAGGGCAGGAGCAGAGGGCAAAGGCAGCCAAAACCAGCTATAAAACGGAATTGCTGCCCTAATGGAAATTTCTGCATGCTGCAAACCCTGCATAACCCCTCCACATAAAAGAGGAAAGGAGAGAGTCTGCATTAGTACCATTTGAAAAGCCTGGTGGAACTTCAACCTGCCTGAGGTTGTTTCAGGTTGTGGAAGGGTGCAGAGTAGCCCAGCTGGCTGGTGCCACAGTAGAATTGCCACAGAGGCAGAGCAAGACCAGGTCATCTTTTTCTCTCTGTGCCTTTGCCAAGCATAGCTTGGTGATACTAGAGGATATGCCCAAGAATTTGAAGAACATGAAGAGAAAAGCTGGAGTACATCAGCTACTCACAGAAGTCTTCTAGTGGGGTGAGGGGGCAGGTTTCAATATGATTTTACCAACAAAGCTCTTTACTCAAGTCTAGATTGTTTGAATAGAATAATTTATGGACACTCATTTTACATGATTGATAAATCTCAGAATAACTTCTTGCACACGCATGTGGTGTTGGTGCTGTTTACTCATCAAAAAATATATTTTCTAGATGGGACATAAATAGCTCATGAATAAATAATTGCAACTCATAAACACCTCAACCTTGCTTCCAATATAGTACACTCCTTTCTGCCTGGGACTCTTCGGTGAATTTAAAAAAAATTGTTACTATTTTAGGCATTTGCTTCTACGTGCCCAGGAGGGACTAAATCTGTCTCTGCCTAGGTGCATACTGAAGAGGAACAATGAAAAGTTTTAAGTCCAGTGATGAGCCAGAAAGGAAGTCAATTGAATCCATTAATAAGCCTGCTGTTCTAGACTAATCCCAAAGATGATTTTTTTATTTGAAAACTCAAAGGCAGACTGTGACACCCTGCCCACACCATGCAGTCCTGTCATGTGTATAAAACACCCACGCAAACAGTGGGGCTCTATCTTACTCCTTTTCTGATCATAACTCAGGCTCAAAGTGCTGTTAATATCGGAACTGGGGATTTTTCTCCTGAGAAAACCTCTTCCGTTTTCTTTTTGTTTATTTTTTTTATTTTTCAGCTAAGTCTAGGTACTCAAGCCTTTTCTGTAAGGGAAGAAGATCTTGGTAGAAGTGCAACTGTCCTATCCTTGAGGAATCTTGCATCTCAGGGTACTGCTTTTATTGACCATGAAGGCAGCAGATGGTGCTGGTTGTACTTTCCTAATCAGGGACTCAGAATCTGCTTGTCCCTGTGCGGCCCAATTTTCCTTGACTTCAGGATGCTTTTTGGTAGATATATGTGACGTTCTTAAGACAGCAGCACAATTCATGGCAGATTTTCATGCCACTGTCCTGGGAGTAATTTGTGGAGTGAAATGATACTCTTTGAAACCAGCAGAATTTGCTTTTGTTTGAACTTCTCCAGCAACAGCAACTCAGCCATGCAGTTGTTGCTATTATTGCTTGGGTTGCTCTCAAAATGTGCTAGCTACTTCACTGACTTACAAGGAGTCTGAAGTGCCCTGAGACCTTGCAGTCTAAAACAGAACAGAGGGGCAAATGCCAGCAGTGTTTTAGAAGAATTGTAGGTTAGTAGTCTGTCAACTGTAGTTTGGATCTTCTTCTTCGTTGTTATTGATTTTGATTCACCATAAATTGCTCCAGGATGTAATCACAGAATCACAGAATCACCGGGTTGGAAGAGACCCATCGGATCATCGAGTCCAACCATTCCCACCAAACACTAAACCATGTCCCTCAGGACCTCGTCTACTCGTGACTTAAACACCTCCAGGGAAGGCGAATCAACCACCTCCCTGGGCAGCATATTCCAATGCCTAATGATCCTTTCTGTAAAAAACTTCCTCCTAATCTCTAG
>WAAB01007304.1:274550-320873 GCA_013389865.1 Piaya cayana | reverse complement strand
GTTTCTGATACAAGCCAAGATGCCATTGGCCTTCTTGGCCACCTGGGCACACTGCTGGCTCATGTTCAGTCAGCTGTCAACCAACACCCCCAGGTCCCTCTCCTCCTGGCAGCACTCCAGACAGACTTCTCCTAGTCTGTAGCTCTGCATAGGGTTGTTGTGCCCCAAGTGCAGGACCCGGCATTTGGCCGTGTTAAACCTCATGCCATTGATCTCAGCCCAGCAGTCCAGCCTGTTCAGATCCCTTTGCAGAGCCTCCCTACCCTCCAGCAGATCGACACCTCCACCCAGGAGGTGGAGGCCTGAACAAAAATTCTGACTGGCTTCTGGCTTTTCTCAGGCAACATGGAAAAAAACTTGTTGAGAATCAGTTGTGCCCTTGGTATGCCCTCTCATTGCCATCTCTTAGGCTGGAATAGGGCTGTTCACAAGATATTGCCAGCAAAAAATATAATGCCTCTCATCCTGTGATAGAATAGCATCTTGGCAGGCCTGGAGTTCCTCCCTCAGCACCCAGGAAGTCCTGGAGGACATCACCTTCAAACACACATCACCATGGTTTTAGAAAATTGAGATGTGAGCATTGATTTTTGGTCAACATTGAAGACCATTTGCTTTTCTGCTGTTGCTTCATGATGGTTCCTCCCAAGGAACATGACCTCATGTCTTACCTACAGTGGTAAGGTGAAGGCTCTTCGTTTGGAGCCTTAATGCCTGTAATGTTTTAAAGGGGCAATTTGTTTCCTGTCTTTTTCCAGGTCCTTGTCTGGAGTTTCCAGTGTTTCTGAGTGATTCTTTGGAAGTCCTTTATCTGAATGACAATCAGCTGGACTCTGTCCCACAATCCGTTTGCCTTCTGAAAGGTTTAACAGAACTTTATTTAGGAAAGTAAGTCCGTGTCCTGGAAAAGCTGTGTAGGTTTATTTCCATGTTGTTTTAGTGACCAGTCTTCTGTGGAGCCTCACCCCAGATATCCAGTGCTTTTGAAGTCAAAAAGCTGGAAATAGTCAGCCCCTTGTTAAAACAGTGCTCATCATTTGCTTTAGATAAGGAGGCGGCCAGCCTTTTGAATTGGGGAAGATGATCTAATGCTTTGAACACAGGCCTGTGAATCTAATGTGCTTCTAGTTCATTCTGGCTTTTTGCTGTCAGCTTCTGGAGCATTACAGTCAATAACTCATCATTTTTCCCTTTATTTCCCCAACTATCCAGTAAAGATGGTTACACTTCTCTGCCTCAGAGTATAAACTGAGGTTATACATCACTTTTAGGATGTAGATTATTACTAAAATGTTGCGTAGTCTTATTAAAATGTTAATGGAAGATTTCTGCAAGGAGAGAATAGTGTAATCTGAGAGTTCATGAGAGCAGCTACTTACACACAAAGCCTGGTCGTTGGTAGATTTATTTGTTTTTGTACAGTAACCCTGGTATCCGAGAGCTTCCTCCAGAACTTGGACAGCTGGCTAATCTCTGGCAGCTGGATATCGAGGAACTAAATATCAGTAACGTTCCTGCAGAGATCAGAAAAGAGGGTAAGGCTGATCCTGTGTTTTCTTTATTAAATTGACTGAACATATAATGAAAATAACTTCCTTTTCATGATCCTGAATAGGAACAGTGTGCGCCCAAGCCCTAGCTGCGCTTTACTTGAATTGCATAGGGAAACCTCCTACACTTATTTGCAAGTTTGATAATTGGTGCTAAGCTCTGGCTGCATTATCAATTTGAGGTAGATTGCCTTTAAAACAATGACTTTTAAATGCAGTATTTCATTTGCAGTATGCATGCTGGATAAATTCCAGGGTTTGCTTCCTGCATATGTATATTTTAGGGTACTTAGATGGTCTTTCTAAAGTCTGAAGTGTTTAGGGTCGGCAGTCATAGTCATATTGAAGTGACTTTATTGTAAGTTGCTGCGTTTTTGGATCTATTACAATGCTGTCTTCTTTTTTGTGTTTTTTAATAATAAAATCCTGTGGGAACAAAGTTATTAGGAATTATTCCTTCTCCAGCACACTATTCAAGCCTAAATCTAATTTTAACTGGAAACATAAAAGTAAAAGGAAAAACTGAGTATTTTCCAATACTAAATTAGTATTTTATGTTTCCTTTGCGCTTCTGAAGCATACGAACCACAGCATTTGTTTCTTCTCACAGTGCTCCATTGTAAAGTCTCAGAGCAGTGACCTTTTTCTGGGCTCTCTGTCTCAGGTTTGTCCACTAGAGGTTTCTTTGTTTATTCTCTGGGTTGTTTCAACCCACAGTGAAACTTCAGGGAAAATACTAATTCAGCTGATGTGTCTGCAAGCAGTAGGTTTTGTGCAGTCCTGCTGTACATATGGACATTTGTAACTGCTAACCACAGATAAAGCCTGTCTGCTTTCCCCCCCACAGGCCCTAAAACGGTGCTGGCATACTTACGAGCACAGCTGCGCAAAGCAGAAAAGTGTAAGCTAATGAAGATGATAATCATCGGTCCCCCACGACAGGGAAAGTCAACACTGGTTGAGATCCTACAGACAGGAAAAGTCCCTCAGATGATGCACAGTGATGCCACCATACGTACAACAAAATGGGAGCTTCCCAAGCCAGTGGGTCACAAGGCAAAGGTGAAAAACAATTGAAGATCTTTAACCCCAGTAGGATGTCAACCCCACAGTATCCTCTTTGGGCTGAAATTGTCTGGCCTTTTACAAAGCATGGTTTCCATTACCTCTGAGCTGGACCTCACAGGTGACATGTCTTTTGACCCGTTGCAATTCCTCGGTTTCATTTCCAGTTAGTACTAGAGGACAGTTCTGCTTTTCTGAGCACTCAACTTTGCACCCTAAAGAGAGGTAGCCATGTGTATCATAGAATAGAATCATAGAATAACCAGGTTGGAAGAGACCCACTGGATCATCGAGTCCAGCCATTCCTATCAAACACTAAACCATGCCCCTTAGCACCTCATCCACCCGTGCCTTAAACACCTCCAGGGAAGGTGAATCAACCACCTCCCTGGGCAACCTGTTCCAGTGCCCAATGACCCTTNCCATGACCACCAGACTGTTTTGGAAGGAGTGGAGGATCATGCTGAGTTCAGCTATTCTACAGCGAAGAGTGCCAGGCCAGAGATAAAGAGCAAGCGCAGCCTGACTTTCTCAGATTTTTTCTGAGAAAAAATCTCTTTTTCTTCTGGAGAAGGGATTTGTGTGTTCTGTGCTGAAGAGCAACTGAATAAAATATAAACCTAGACAGTATCAGAAACCTGGAGTGTGATCAAGATGCTGAAAATGCTTTTTTCTCTATGTCTCTCCATACAAGCACCCACAGCTGAAGGTCATTTGGATGAACAAATAATTCCTGGTGCTTGTTACGGCTTGGTTTAAACAATATGGAAGATCTTCCAGCTGTTTCTGGGAGACTTCAAACTGGGACTATGCTAGGAAGTCAGAACCCTGCTGAGATACTTAGCTCCTTGCTGGGATCTGTCAGAACTTGGATTTGGACTGGTAAACAGAGGCCACTCAGTGTTACATGGTGGCCTGAGAGTGGTGGCTGAAGCAGGTTTTTGGTTTTGGCTCAGTCACAGCCTTCTTGCCCCACCATGGCCAAGTGATTTAGGGACAAAGCCTCCAAGGTACTTCCTACTGCAACTGGATGCCTGCATACCATTTAAGCAGAGAGCTACACTCCTCCTTAGTGCTTTTGTGAGCCTGAATGGAGAAATGGATGCCGAGATACTTGGAAGAGAGCCAGAGCTAGAGAGGATTCTGTTCACATGTTCCCCCCTGAAAATCACTGAGTGTGGTTACAGTGACTGTAATTCTGGCCCATCTCTGGTATGAAGTACACGTCAGAAGCCTCTGAGCAACATGCAGGAGGTGTTTGTGAAAGGCTTGAGAAGTTTCCCATCTCCTAAGCATCTATATTCTGTTTGGCTCAGTTAGGACTGAGCTCAGTGGAAGTGATTTCAGCAGGGGGGTTTCCTGTTCCCCATAGCAGTGGCAGATAAGTAGCTTCAACGGTCCTGTCCCGTCGAGCGTGGCACAGACAAGGGCAAAACAGTTTCTATTCAAGAAGCAGCAAAATACAGGGCTCAGAATGAAACCCTTGTTTGTACTGGAGAATCCACAGCATTAACTGGAGATTTACCAGCATCAAGGGCACCTCTATCATTTTAGCAGCGAGTAATTAGTCTTGATTTCCTGTGGGGAAGTGGTAGCCATTCTTAACAATTGCTTGTTGATTTTTCTTTCCTGGAGGCACAATTAGGACATTGAAATCCTTCTTGTGTCATACATTATGCAGGCGTAGGTTTATACTTCAACTATTATCTCCTCATGATTTACTGCAGCCCGTTTGATTTGAACACTTCTCTTTGTCTAAGTAGGTTGATTCAGTGGAGTTCAATGTCTGGGATATCGGAGGCCCAGCAAGCATGTCTACAGTCAATCAGTGTTTCTTCACAGACAAAGCATTGTACATAGTGGTATGGAACTTGGCACTGGGAGAAGAAGCTGTGGCAAACTTACAGTTCTGGTTGCTGAACATTGAGGTAAGAAGTCACTGGTAGACTCTGGTATCTGTTTATCAAGTAATAGCTCAGCACACAAATATGTGATATTACAGATTCTTTTGGTCTGCTTTAAAAAATGCTGCAAGCCATGAATTTTGCAGAGCTTTTGGAATTAATTTTCCATTATGCTGAAGGCATATCACTATATTTAATGGTTTAAATTTATCATTTGCTTTGTTCTCCCTCGCACACATCAGGGAATGAAACAAAAGCTGATTTATAAGCTCTTGCTAAGTAAGGCTGAACATACTTATTTTGGAATTAGTGTTTGACCACACTGTGCTCCAGGGGGGGTTTGAAGCATTTTCTTTCTTGTGTGGGTTAGACACATATTAGTCTTGAAGTTATATTTTTAACACTTTAGATTCAAGTAAGCTAGAGAATATCTGCCAGACAGCTCTCAGCTGTGACTCAGAGCTGCAGTGAATTCATTGGTGTTGATTGATTTTTATTATACCATGTTAATAAGTTTTTTAAATGTTTAGTATTTGATATCTATCTTAATCTTACATACACAAAAATTAGCTTTAAGCCACTGTGTCTCAAAAAAGAAACATCTTGATGTCATAGAAGTACTAACTTAATGGCCAGCAGTAATCAACACCACAAACTAGGTAACAAAACTGAAAGCACAATTATTATATTTAAAAAATGTATGATGTGCCTGCGTCCTTAATACATCCCAGCAAGCACATAGTAGCATCAGAAAAGATAGAAAGATGAACATGATGGTTAGGAGTATGGAAAACTTTCTGAGTGCACAGCAATTAAGTAGATTAAACCTGTTCAGCTTGGGACCAAGACAGATGAGAAGGGCTGCATGTAGACTTATCGGGGAAAAGAGAAAGACGCAAGGGTGTCTTTGTGCATGATCTTTTACAATAGAAAAGTTAGGAGAGATCAAGTGAAATAATGAGGTGGTAGCTGTGAAACAAACAACACAAAGTATCCTAAACACAACAGATTGCAGCTCCACAGATTAGCTATGTACTGTGAGTTTCAGAAGCTGAAAAAACCCCCAGAAAGTTGGAAGAAAAATCCATCAAGTGCTTCTAATTCAGAGATTCTATCTCATGCTCAGGAAGCTGATGAGCTGCAGGCTGCTTGGATACTGGGAGAACACACCAGGGAAAATCTCTATATGCTTACCCTGTACCTATACTCTTCATTAGCCTCCAGGCAGAATATTGGGTCAAGTGAGCCCTTTGGCGTGACTTGGTAGAGCCATCACTCCTCTGCACAGGCTTCAAGTTTGTTGTCATTCAAGTTTGAGATTTCAGTGGGTATCTCAAGAGACAAATGGATTGTTTGTTTGCAAATAAGCATATAGGTACATCTGAATTTTCTTCTATGGTCAGATTCATTTGGATCAGCAAGTTGATCCCTGCTTAAGCTAGTGTAATCCCAGTGTATTTGTCAGTATGTTCCCTGAAGTGATACGTTCCAGTCGTGTAATCAAATCATGAAAGGGATGGAGGAAACCACAAGATCATCTAATCCATTCCTTTGCACTGATTCAGGATTAGATTCAGACATTTCTAGCAATTTATCTCGCCTCTCCATATACCTCCAGTGAAAATGTTTGTGTAACTTTGCCCGATATCCATTCTGAAGTGTATGTGGCCTTTCTCAGGATATCAGAGTTAGATCTAGCTACAGGTTAAGCTAATTTCTTCTGCTTTGTCAAGGTGGACATAGTTCCCATCATTCAACTGACTCGTAGCAACTTGATACCACACGGCAACTCCCTTTATGTTAAGCCCTGATGTAATAAACCCAAACTGATAGATCCCTGCTCTGCAGTAGCAGCAGATGATTAAGCCATATTCTGCAGGAGAAATTCTGTATTACCCAGATTGTCTGTTGCTGTTGTCGAGCTGTCACAACAGATTGCCTCTATTTTGTGCATATATATATATTCCATGTTATTAATATACATGACTACCACCTCTTAAACATTATACTTTTCACATGAAAATTTACCATGATGTAATCTGAATGAGATCACTGTCAGTATTTCCTCTTACAGGCCAAAGCTCCAAATTCAGTGGTTTTAGTGGTAGGAACACACCTTGATTTAATTGAAACTAAATTCCGTGTTGAGAGGATAGCAACTCTGAGGGCATACGTCTTGGCTCTCTGTCGGTCTCCCTCTGGAGCCAGAGCAACCGGCTTCCCAGATATCACATTCAAGCACCTGCAGTAAGTACTTTTTCCTTTATGAAGTCCCTCTTTTTTTATGTCACTTTAAATAGTTTTGTGATACTTGATCTCCTTGGCAACAGAACTGATTTAAAGACTTGTTGGCGTTGCATTTAATCTATTTTTGGCTGAGATAATATTGTATAATCAGAGAGAAGTGCAGTGTTTTTTAAGGGTCTGATCATGAGCTGGAAGCTCTGAAGTCATGACCTTGGCCAGCCTGTTTTAGTGTTTCTGCTCCACTCAGGTTTCTTACCATTAAATGGTGATAAAGTTTATTAATCACATGGAGAGAAGTTACAGATGAGTAATTAATGCTGCAGCGCTTGGGAGCCTGTTACAGGGTGGATGCCGTGGGGTTTGCTAAGGGGAGGCTGCGTGGGAACCCCTTGCTCCCTGATTGTGAGCACACAGCTCACGTGGCAGCGTTGGTGCAGCAAGGAGTGGGTCAGCCCTGTGGGCCCTTGGCAGCCCAAACCTGATGCCATTTGAGTTATCTGGGTGCAATAATAGGGGGTTGGTGCGATCTGGGGGAATGGTGCCAGTCAGGTCGTGGAGTCCGATTCTGCTCCCTCATCCTCCTCCCTGGGGAGAGGAGGCTTCTTCATCTGGGAAAGAAGGGAGTCTGTCAGCCAAGGGAATGCACAGCATGGGTGGGAGTGTGGACGCAGCAGGCTGGCACTAAACACTCTGAAATTACCAGTGCCTGGGGCAAGAGCAGGTGGCAGCTGACAAGTAAAGAAGGGTGCTGCCATGTCCCCAGTGCCTTGCATCTGCTGCCTGGCGAAGTCATCAAGAGACCTCCCACGCTCTGTTCTGCAGACACAAATGCTGCATCAGGCATCCCAGCCGGCTCTTCCCAGTTAGGCAGAGTACCAGGCACACAGTGTGAAGCACAGAGCTTTACAGTGAGGAAGAGAAAAGTTCATGGTTCAGTGTTCTCAAATCTCTTTTCCCATCACCACAGAGGATGCTAACATGATCTCAGTCATTCTTTCTCAAGAAAGGGGACTTTTCACCCTGCCACACATCCTGGGTGTTCCCCTACATCACCTTCCTTTCCCCTTGCATTTCTTCCCAGTCTGAGTTGTGCCTGATTTCCTACTTCCTCCCTTCTGTGCCTCTCTGTCACGCCACATTGTTCACCTGTATGGGGCTCCTTCAGGCAGCTGGGGTAGTATGAGGGTTGTGTGCTGTGAAAGCCTCGTATGTGTGAGTCCAGCTGCTCCTCCAGCATCCCAGTGAGTGCACACTTCCCAATGCCACTGATGTCTGAGGTTTAATATAAAGCATATTGCTGAAGAAAAAGATTTTCTTTCTGCTGTAGGAGCACGTGTAGGATCAGTTAGAAAGACCCTTTGTTGAAGAAAGTGGAAGAGAACTGTTCTTATCCAACCCACTAAAAGGCAAAAAATAGTAGGAGCTGGACAGAGCAGATTTTTAGCTGTTAAAGAGATAATGAAGGCCAGCTTTCAGGATCTAAACATCAATTCCCAGATCACAGGATCTGGCTGAGCCAGGGCCGGAATGAAGGTGGGAAAAGGTGTCTGGTATTCATCATTGTGCCTCTTTGATCTGAGGCAAGGAGAACTGGACTTGTATCCAGCTGTTGCCAGAGTATAGTGGTTTTGTGCCTTCCTGCAGTCCCTTCCAGGATGTGTGCAGCACCGAAGGGAAAAAGGGTGCTGACTTCGGTTGGTGAGCTAGGGAAGTCCCCAGAGGCCACAGTGCTCAGGGAACTGCAGAGCAGTGCACTGTGAATGAAGCAAGAGGTTGGCCTAATATGTCTTTGCCAGGCTCCTTAGTATTTTTCGCCAAAGCTAAAAAAGGTCACCGACGGCCTTCCTCCCATTCATCTGACACAGGAAATTTACAGTTGCTGATAAGAGAAAGTGAACCTGGAAAGGAAGCCAATATGCTGATAAGGTTTGATAATCTTTACCCTTGAATGACTTTTGCAGTGAGCTCTCATGTAAGACTCTGGAAGGTCTTGATGGACTCCGGCATCTGATTTTTCATGTCACATGCAACATGAAGGACGTTGGCAGCTCAATTTGTTCACAGAAACTTGCAGGAAGATTGGTGAGAACTTGACTTTTTAGTGGTGACCCTTAGCAAAAGAGGGCTTTTGTGGGGATTGGTTTTGGATTGGGAGATGAACTTTAGGAGTTACTGCTGATTCAAGAGGCCTGTGAAGTACGTAGGATGGTTATCTGGCTTTGGGAAAAGTCGTCACTATAGGATCTCTGTAGAGGGGAGGTTCATCACCATCAGAGTGGCTGCTGTCTGATATTGATCCTGACATTTTTCTCATGTGGCTTACAGATACCAAGAAGTTACCTTAGTCTTCAAGAAGCTGTCCTTGCAGAACAGCATAAAAGAAGTCAGAATGATGATGTACAGTATTTAACAGACAGACAAATAGAACTGATCATTGAGCAAACCCCTGGCAATGATATCAAAGACTATGAAGACTTGCAAACAGGTAGGTCAGCGCAGACCAATAACTTCTTGGAAATCAATACGTGTGAAGTGTTCCACAGATAATAAAATGGGGGAGAGGGGGAAACTCCAACAGGTAACTGCTGTGCAAAAAACACAGAGTGCAAAAAACATAGAGTGCTCTGTGCCTGTGTAGAGGTCACTTGGGAAACTGTGACCATTTGGGATACAGAATTAGTAACAAAGCTTTGGGAGAGGACTAGGAAGGTTCTAGGGTGGTCTGAGGCTGCTGGTTTTTTTTCTGACAAGTTTTGTCTGTTTTTATTTCTGCTCTGTGAAGAATGAGGGTTGCCATGGTTTCAAGGCTGTCTATTCTTGAGGGCCCCAGTCCTGTCATCTTTACGGAGGCCTTGCTCTGCAGGAGCCAGGGAGAGCCCTTCCCTGTGAGGATGGGTAAAGGGGAGTTGTGCTGGGGATAGAAATACTGATGTGAGATGTGAGTTTCACAAGTGGAGTGCCAGACAGCAGCGCTCCTCAGATAAATGGTGTTCTCTTGGCTTGGCTATGTGCTGGCTATATCTGGTATGCATAACATTGCACAGACCGCCTCACAATCTTATTTAAATGCACTGTGGCTTTCTAATGTTAGCCTGTTGCTAATCTACAATTCTCTGGGTTTTGCAGCAATTAATTTTCTCATAGAAACGGGTTCGCTACTGCACTTCCCAGACACAAGCCATGGCCTGAGAAACCTCTACTTCCTTGACCCCGTCTGGCTTTCAGAGTGTCTACAGAGGATTTTCAATATCAAGAGCTCCAAGTCTGTAGCTAAGAATGGAGTCATCAGAGCAGAGGACCTCAGGATGCTGCTGGTTGGGACAGGCTTCACTGAGCAAACTGAAGAGCAGTACTTCCAGTTCTTGGCCAAGTTTGAAATTGCACTGCCTGTGGCAAATAACAGGTATGTTGATGATTAGAGAGACTTAGCTAGGCAGGAGAAAAACGGCCATTTAATCAGCAGATATTAACAGGCTTTGTTGCTATAAGCGGTTGTCTTGACAAGGATCTTACTGTGGGAAAATATTTGAGTGTGTTAAATGGTGTAATGGAAGGCACCCATCCGTTTGGGCTGGATTTCCTGACACCAGCATCCTTTGGTCTTAACAAGCTAGGCTAGTTTGAAAACATTCCAAAGCAGGTCTTTGTCTGCTCAGTGCATTGAGGGTGGTGGCAGAGACACTATCAGGGATGTGGCGTTTAGCAGGTGGAAGCTGCAAGCACCCAGCCAGCACAGCTGCAGCTGAGAGAGGGTGTGAGACTTGTGGCTGCTGGGCCTGAAATATAGATGGGCTGGAGTCATCTGTTTCCAGTGAAAGATCCTCATTCCAGAGTATGGCAGAAAACTTTGGGCAATCAATAATTGTGTCAGCCCTGAAAGTAGTATTGGTTTATTTCTAGTGAAGTCAGGAGAGTGTAGCTTCGGTACCAATGTGATTTTCTTGATTTTTAGCCTCTGTAGGTGTTGTTCAATAATTTTTCTAGAAATGGTGTAGGAAACCTCATTCTCTGTAAATGTTAATGAGTGCTCCTTCCCCCCAACCCCCCCATCTCTTTTCCTCTGGGTAGAGTTCCCTGCTATTTTTCTCTCTCCCATCTGCTTGGCGACAGCTTGTTGTTGCTTTAACGGTGAAACCATAGTTGTATTGCACTTTTGATGTGGCATTTGCATTTCACTTCCTTGCCCTTCCAGGACAGCACGGCTGCATCGCCCTGAGCCTCTTGGGAGCTCTGAATGCCAGCACAAGTGCAGCATTCTCTATGCTGTCATTATGCCTGTCACTTATCCAGTCCCGGATGCCAACAAATTTTCTCAGGCTTAACACAGATAAAGCAGCAATGTTTCTGCTTAGTCCAAAATGCCTTTTGGACTCCTTGTCACTATCTGCCATTTTTCTCCAAGGCAATTACATTGTCTGTGCCTCGGGAACAAGGAAACTGCTTTTTCATGGCCTGCCCAATCTTTTTTAGAGCAGTCCAAGCCACATTAGCAGAATATTCTTCCCACTGATAGACTGTAGCCATAGCAGGTTGGATTAATTTAATGTACTAGCCAGACACAGAGCAGTTATTTGTTACTGTGCTTCTGCAATTATTGGCTAGATTGCCAGATAGGGTTTCTTTGCAGTCAGTAGAGAAAGCAGCTGCCAGTTTCTGTTCTGAAAGGGTGGATGGGGGCATGTTTCACATATTTTCAAAATTTGCATTGGCTCTTGTTCAAAAGCATCAAATTGCCATCTGTATTATATTCCACTATACAGTTGTGGTGCAGAAAGGCCTCACTGGCCTTCTTATACTCCTAGGCCCTTTCTTGGATGTGCTGAGGAAAATTTATTGGCCATCATATGATGCATCCACTACCTTTATGGAATAAGAACTTTTAGCGTGATGCACTCCGCTTCTCTTCTAAGGTTCATGTAATTTAGTTTGTTTTGCTTGTTAGAATAGGGTTGAAAGTATGATCATTCTTATTGTAATTTATAAATGAAGGGAATGTTTTATCGATTTTGCATTCCAAAGAATGTTCATGGAACAGATAATTCAGTCATGTAAAATGTCATCAGTTTTTATGGGCTGTGACATATGGAGAGAACTGTTGTCTAGTGATGGCTTTTTTTTCTGAGCTGATGTTTCGAGTTTTACAGAATACTGCAGCTGCTAGAGGGAAAATGTGATAGGCTTAAAGCGTTGGATTTGGACCCAGCATTAGTTCTAGTTGTGCATCTTATCCCTCCCGCTGTTGTTTTGGTCAAGTCCCTTGGCCATGTGCCTCATTGCTGTCATTACACCTATCAATGGTGAGCCCCACATGCCAACACATTTTCTCAGGCTCAACACTGGTAAAACAGCAGTGTTTCTGCTAATAAGCAAATAAGATTTTTGATCATGTAAGCATCTTGCAATGTATTTGGTACAGAAGAGTATCACTGTAAAGGGATGTATTGGTATGCATTGAAAGCCATAGCTCATAAGCTCATAGTTTTCTAAACAGTTCTAGTCTTCCAAAAGGGTTTAGCTTACCAGATATGAAAGATCAGGACAAAATATTCTGTGCTTACTGGGAGATCCAAACATAATGCTTGCTGTCCTCTTACTTCTGACCGATCTGACTTGGATAGCACTGAGCCTACTCCACAGTTGGACAAAGACCCTAATAACGTGATTGCAGGGGGAAACTAAGACCAGTGATATCTCTGCTGGCATCAGTCTGGCAAAGTGAGCTCTTGCCCTAGGAGTTTGTCAGGGATGTGGCAGGGAGTCCATCAGTTGCAGTGTCGTGCAGCAGGAAACCTTGCCATGTTGACACGTAAGATGCTCTCATTCTGGGATTGTGATGACAGGCAGAGCAGTCCAGTCCCTGCAGCCTGTAACTGCCTTGTTGCCACCTCCCATGACACCTCCTTTCCCTACTTTCTGGGCTTACTGAAGCTGAGATGCTGTAGGCTGTTTTGCACCTAGCTTCTGTTCCACATAGGAGCACAGCTGTAAATCTCCACTTACTGCCAGAGCAAAGTAGTAAAGAAAAAAAAAAATTAGTCCCAACATCATAGCTGTTCTAATGACTCTTATATTTTAATGCATTTAATTTGTGATTACACAAATATCCTGCTCATTACATCAGTTTTAGCCCTGTCCAATAGCTTTGACTGGATTATGTAATGTCTGTTTTGCCTCTGCTTGCTTCCATAGTGTAAATTAATTTCTCCATGTATTGCTGCAGAGCCTTTAGTCTAAAAGCTTTTTTATATGCAGTAGGCTGTGCCATTAAAAATCTCTTCGGAGACTGAATCGCCTTATTATCCAGTAACAATGTACTCACTGTTACAAGCTGTAGCTAAAATTTGAGCTGTTGAATTTGATGTGTTTCAGCTACCTCCTCCCTCATCTGCTTCCTACCAAGCCAGCATTAGATATCCACGGCCTCTGCCACCAGACCACAAACACAGTTCAGAGGGTCTTCAAGATGAGTTTTGTTCCAGTTGGCTTTTGGCAAAGATTCATAGCCCGAATGTTAATTAGCCTGGCAGAAATGGACCTCCAGGTAGGTTACTGTGTCTCTCTGCAAGCAAAAGAGAGCTAAACATATTATTCAGTTTAAGTGTAAGTGGGTGTGTCTTCACATCCAGCTTACTTCAGTAACATAATTTGGGTAAATAGGGAGAGGTGAAGCTCTGCAATCAAAATCTGATTCTGTTTTCACAGTAGGTGTAATTTAGAAAAGAAGTTAGTATTGGGGGGAAAAAAGCCCACATTCTCCGCAGCCTTTTTATGACATGATCCCCTGGAGGCTCTCAGTACCTCCAGTGTCTTCCAATTACAAGTAATTGGAGTTCTGCCTGCAGCTGTCATCCATGACCATTCCAGTGGGCCAGACTCTGCTCACGTTGTTTGCCAGTGGAATAGCTCCACCAAAGTCAGCTATCTGAATCTATATGGGTTTAAATGAGAAGAAAATTACAGGACTTTTGCCTTAATGGGATAATGACTGCAAGCAGGCACCATATTAGAGCAAGCGGTATGAATATCATTTAAGTAGTGTTTGTAAGATTCTGAAATCTAAGTGAATTTTGATGTTGTTACAGACATATTTTTGCAGCAGCTTATATCTGAAAACATAGCCCCACTGGAAATAATTTTAAATATATGCAAAATATTTTTACTTCTGCTGTGGTATCTCCTTTTAGCCTCGAGAAGAGGAGGCTGAGAGGAGACCTCATTGCTCTCTACAACTACCTGAAAGGAGGTTGTAGAGAGGAGGGAGCTGGCCTCTTCTCCCAAGTGACAGGGGACAGGACGAGGGGGAATGGCCTCAAGCTCCACCAGGGGAGATTTAGGCTAGAGATTAGGAGGAAGTTTTTTATGGAAAGGGTCATTAGGCATTGGAATATACTGCCCAGGGAGGTGGTTGATTTACCTTCCCTGGAGGTGTTTAAGGCACGAGTAGACGAGGTCCTGAGGGACATTGTTTAGTGTTTGATAGGAATGGTTGGACTCGATGATCCGATGGGTCTCTTCCAACTTGGTGATTCTATGATTCCTTGACAGCTATCCATTTAAACTGAGTTCTGCCATTGTTGTACAGGACATGGAAAACATGATACCTGTTTCTGGAAGGTTCTCTGTGTTCCAGGCTTCTCAAGCCATGTAATAGCTTCACCTGTTTTAACGGGCTGTCTTGGCAACCCTGTGCTTGCATCCTCATGGGCACTACATAACCCTAGAGCACCTTTGCCAGGATCTTCATCCAGTCCTTGCTGAAGTGAATGGAAAGGATCCCAGGCGTCAGACCAGTCTGCAGACATATAAGCGTTAGAGCAGTGAGCGGAGTGGAGTCTGCAGATTAAGTCTTTGGTTTTAAAACAAAAATACATTTTGCTTTAAGCTCTGAAGTGTCTTGGAGTAAAGCCATCTTCTTCCCACTGAAACAGGTGGAAAAGTTAACTCTCTACATTGAGGGCAGACATAATTCGCTAGAGTGTTTAGCTCTTCTTTGAGTTTATAAGACTTTTGCAAATGCAGAATTCATATAACAAATGTCACAGTTATAGAATTAACTTTGTCAGCTGGTATGAAGTTGTTCTTTTTTGAGTGGTGTGAAAGATATTTCCATTGCTGCAAAACTAACTTTTACCGCATGTATTTTCATTCCATCGCAAAATTTTTATGAGCACGAGGTGCTCTTTAATGGAAAAGGTATGATAACACCTGGGAAGGCCAAAACCATGAAGTCATCTTATTACTGGATTAAAACAAGGTCTTTATAAGAAATTTTGATAATTTAATTATTCTCATGCTTTTCTGTTTGTTTCAGCTTTTTGAAAATAAGAAGAACACCAAGACGAGGAACAAAAAGGTGACCATCTACAGCTTCACCGGCACGCAAAGGAACCGCTGCAGCACGTTCCGAGTCAAAAGGACTCACACTGTTTACTGGCAGGAAGGTCTGTTCGTTACCTTTGATGGAGGCTATCTTAGGTAATTTGTGTTCGAAATGCAGCATGTGTGACAGGGGACTAATGGAGTATATGAAACGCGTCATCTGAATGGAGATGAATGAGCCTGACTCATGTTATATGTTCACTCCTCAATAGAAGAGGAGGCTCTTTTAATATACATAACTCATCTGGTAACAACTGGTGACAACAATGATGAATAACTGGTGGTTCTGAATATATCACCCTTATGTGTTATTGCAGCCACAGATTTTAAAGAGGCCTGAAAGCAGAAAGCAATACTCAGAGAGAACTCTTTGACAGGACAAAATCATGCATTTTCACATACAAAGATTTCCTTCTGTCAATGAGTTTTCCACTGAATCCAATCAATGGACATGCTTCTCTGCTATCAGACTGCATGCAACAGGGACTGTGGACAACTACTTTAAACTGGCCAAGACAGAGTGCCTGCTGGCTGCGAGCCTGGAGAAAATCTGCTGTCCTTGTTCTTTCACAAATTCAGACAGTAGGTGGCCATTTATAAACATATTTCTATCTCTGTGGTGTCTTCAGATGCTTTTGCTCTTCCAGCCCCTGGCAAGATAGGGAGGAACCATTGGTGCTGTTGCATGCTTGGAGACCAGGAGGGCACAGTGACTCTCCAGAGTTCCTCTAGGTAGTCTGCGGCTGAGTAGAGCCTTGGACTGAGACATTGCAAATCACAGGCTGGAATCCTTAATTCTGGACCATTGTGGTGATCATACCCTTATGTCCACATGTACTTTGAGGAGTTATAGGATTCAGATATTTGTATTAAAGTGTTGTGGTTTGGGTTTTTTTTTTTAATGTGGGAATTGCACAAGAATTGTTATGTCCACAAGTTTTTCCAGACAATTTTTGGAAGTTTTATCATTATCATCACTATTATTATCAGGCCACTAGAGCATTATTATTGATTTGCTCCTAACCCTCCATCATTCTGTATGGGGCATTTCTGTCCAAACTCTCTATCATACTCAGTTCTCTTAGGCCAGAGTTTTCTCTGGTCTGACCTTCTGCAGCATTTACATGTTGTGAGCAACCAGCATTTCTGTGCAATGATTTCCTCCTCAAAGTCATTTGCAGAATAGACTGAACTGAAAATCATCCACAAAACCAGATGGCTTTTTGTTTTGATTGCTAATGTATGACGTATTATAATGTCACTCAGGTTTCCTCTGAGAAAGAAAGTTAGTTGACACTGGTACTTAAGAAGAACTTCATGCGGCTGTCTTTTGGCTTTCTTACAGTGTCGAGTCCTCTGATGTGAACTGGAAGAAGAAAAAAAGTGGTGGAATTAAAATCATTTGCCAGTCAGAAGTGAGAGACTTTTCAGCAATGGCTTTCATCACAGATCATGTCAACTCTTTGATTGACCAGTGGTTTCCTGGTAAGAGAATTACTGTAATTTTCTGTGCAGTATTGTCTTCTTAACAGCAGGTTCTTTGACAAAGCTCTCCGGGTGCACATTATTGTCTGTTAGTTGAAGACCCCTCAGGCTCTGACAGCCTCCAGCCAATAGAGCTTGAGAAGAGCTGATAACCTGCAGACAGATTGAGATTCTTTGCCAGCACACCTTGGTCTAGACATAGTGTCTTTCAGCCTATCAGTCACTGCAAGCACAGGTGAAACATTACAGTCCAAACAGGACCTGCTTCTATAGAAGCTGAAGAGACTCTTCCAGTGCTCATAGCAGGGACAGGATTTGTCCCAGACTACTTGGCACTGTCCCTTGATGGCAGAACCCATGTTGTTATCAGCTAGGATCAGCATTTGCCCACTGTTGCTAACAACCTATAGTTTATGAAACCGTGATGTGAGAGGAATGATTGAATATGATACCAAGGATTTTGTGCCAAGGTAACTTCCTTGACTCCAACAGCTGTTTTTCCACTGATCAGCACAGATCCTGCTGTTACCCAGCGGGCTATTTGCAACCCCAATACACTTTGTTTCAAACCAAAACAAAACCTGAAGTGTTCTTAGTTGTCACACACTGGTCTACAAAGCAATGCCAAAAATCTCTTAATTGGAGGCTCTCTGGAGGAAGCAGTTTTGCACTCTCACATCTTCATGTTATGAAGATAAAAGCAGGTTTTATTTGAGTTTGGATTAAAATAATGATAAGATTAATCCCTGAAGCATGAGAGGAATCATGACCTCAAAGGCTACAGCCTGTATTCACCCTGCCTAATTGTAGGCATTTAATAGAGCCTGTCACCGCAAAATCCCTCTAGTCAGTGGGAGAGGTGTGAACCTCCCAGAGGTTTAGTCTTGGTAGAACCCACGTTTCCCCCAGCGGAGCTGAAAACCTTGCCTGTGAGGGAGTTCACAGTGACAGTGTAACTATCTCGAGTGCTGCACATGCATGCTTACTCCTAGCCTCCATGTGAAGTGCTCAGCGTGCCATGCCTCCCCAGTGCACTCCCGTTCCCATGCCTGTCTCCATCTGAAGCCATCTGGCAGCTCTCAGTCTGCAAAGCAGAGTCTGCTGGTGTTCGTAGGCAGCCGTGCAGCTGCCATCCTTCTACTGCACGGTCACGCTCTTTAGTGTATGCCATGATCCCTATAGGCAGTTCACACAGAAACACTCAGTAAGTAAGTATGAGGTTCTCTCCAAGGCTTTATTCATGTACTTACGATTTCTGCTGGTCCTGAGTATATTTTTTCACAAGCCTGGGTATTACCTGTGACCAAAGCAGGGTAGCTGTTACATCAACAGCCCTGTCTCCTCAGTACTGTCCCTGCTATCTCTGCATACTTTGCAGAAAGCTGTTTGCTCATTCCTGTCAATACACTGGGATAAACTGCTGCTTTTATGAGTTTGACCAATCTCAGCCAGTGAACCAAGTACTGACTGTAGATGTTTGAATGCACTAGGAGTTGTTGTTTCTTCTCAGTTTGTATGGGTTATGTTGTTTTTCCTTTGCTTGCTTGCTTTGAAGCACTCACAGCCACTGAGAGTGACGGCACACTGCTGATGGAGCAGTATGTGCCCTGCCACATCTGTGCAGCTTCCAAGCCAGAGGAGAACGAGTGTGGCGAGAGGGTGGAGGATGCACAGTACTTTAACATGGAGGACTGTGTGCTGACTGCCATTGAACTGGACTACATCACATGTCCTAATCACCCTGACGTCCCTGTTTCTCTCCAAGAGCTGGTCCCCGAGCTTTTCATGACCGATTTTCCTGCCAGGTAATGTTATTTAGTAGTTTTTGGTTAAGTTTCAGTGTACTAATGCAAACAGGTTGGATTTTATTTCTAAGTTATCTCTGCTAAAGGCACATGCTGACCACAGGAAACAAATTCATCTGCTCTCAATCCCTGCTCTGGCAATACATCCTAAGCTGCAATCCTGGTGGTCACGACACTTGCTTAGACAATCACTCTGTGCTGACCCAAGTCATCACTTCAGGGGGTCCTTTGAGATTGCTGTGATGCAATGTGAACTTCCGTTTTTAAAGCCGCAGCTGTCCTGCATTGTCCAGTACTCTGGCCAGAGCTTTCTGTAGTTGTAGTCTTTCTGGGATCCCAGAAAGGGGTTTTTAATATGGCAAAACCAAAAGGCCACTGCAGCTGCATCACAATTGGCACTGAAATCAGCTTTACTTCTGAAGAGTCTGTAAGTGAGTGAATTTATGTAGGCATCACTAGAGAATTAACGTTGAGTTGAGGCTCCTGCTCAGCTGCGGGCTGTTAGCTGTGTTGCAGTAGTACTATGGCAATCCTGAACAGCTGAAGTAGCTCTTCCCTACCCATAGCAGCACTGCCAAAACCTCAGGCTGCTTAACTGTCTTCCCAGATGGGTTCAGTCTTACACCCCTTATCACTTAGTGTGTAGAGCAAGAGACCTCCTGACAGCAAGCAGGACGGGAGACCGATGTCTCTTGCAGTTCGCACTCGCTTAGGTCTTTCTGTGCCCTGTGAAGAGCCATAAGACCTCTTGACTAAACTGTGTCCTGTTGGCTGCTGTTGGAGCTTTCTGTGCTCCCACTGGCCCTTGTTCCCTTCTTGAGGCCAAATTACTGGGCAAACATCCCATCAACTTGTCATGACAGTCCTCCTCGCAATGCTATCTCCTCAAGATTTATTTGACTGCTACAAGGCGAGTGGAGATGTTTGAAGTGTGAACAGCTGTAAAAGTAGTTTCTGGAAGAGTGGGGAAATGATGAATTGCAGTCTGGGAACAGTAAGCTGATTTGAATAATCAGGTTTCAGAGTGTGGGGCTGTTCATAAACTTCCTGTCCTTCCTCAGCAGAGGAGAGAGGAACAGGAGGTAAATGAAGCAAAATTGTTAATACAGACAAATGGTACAAATATCTCTACCTGTGTCATCTGCATGGAAAAGGAGCTTATATGCTTTCCATATCTTTTTTATTCTTATGGGTTAAATTAGTAAAAAGCCTTTTTTGCTTATTTGCCCAGGTTACTTTACTGCGAGAGATCAGTTGTACAACGTGAGCCAGCATAGAGTATGTTGAGATCACCAAGGTAGTTTCAGTGATCCAGTCCTCTCAGTAGACAAGAACCTATCAGGGATTTGTGAAAATGAAAGTCACATTTAAGACATGAATTTATGATGTCTTTGAGATTTTAATTAGAAAGACCCAATCTCTTTTTGGCAGACTGTTCCTGGAAAATAGCAAACTGGAATGCAGTGAAAATGAAAACAATGTTCTTGGCCAGGGTGGAAGTGGGACTGTTATATATCGGGCACGATACCAAGGAAAACCAGTGGCTGTGAAGAGATTTCAGCTTAAAAAATGCAAAGGTTCTCCCACTTCAGCTGCAGGTACAGTACACAGAACCGGTGTTGGGAATTGGCTCTTGCAGTCTGCAATCCCAAGCTAAGACCAAAGAGCCTTCACTTTCCAAAGTCCTGGTAGCACCTCTTTAAACAGAGCTTTCAAATGTATAGCAGAATGGAGGAGGAGGATGCATCTCAAAGAGTCCTTCACAAAAACACTTATAGCGATGAAGATCATCAATGCTGCAGGAAGCTTCTCTCCTGCCTGTCAATGGGTGAACTCATAGGGTGCCAAGGCAGAGCACTTGGCTGGAGCGGAAGGCAAGTTTTCACCTCCTGCTCCCAAGCTATTTGGCAATGAGAAGCATGGATTTGCACTGAGCACTTGTGGGTCTCTATCTCTGGATAAGTGTTGTACTCTGTCTGTGCCAGCAGCTACAGTACGGAAACTGGAAAGCCACCTCAGCCTGCCAGCTGTTCCAGGCAGAGACAGGCTCTCATACTGCATGTGCTGGCTGTTGAGCACCAGATTCCTGCAGAGCAGCCTTGTGCATGGGCAAGGGAAAAGCAAAAGTGCCTCACTTCCCCCATTTTTGTCATGGGAGTGAAACCCCTGAGCTGTGGAGGAGGTCAAATACTGTCCAAGTGACAGATAACCTTGGGAAAGATTGGACCTGCCTGAACAGCCTGTGGTGTCCCATGGCAGAAGGACAGTTACTCTGAAGGGTCCTGCTTCTGCAGGGCAGCTGAGAAAAGGTAGGGAAGATTCCTTCCACAAAGGGTCTGCAGTCCACACCCAGAGAGTCCCTGCTTTAAAAAGCACAACATGAGTTTTACAAAATCATCCGAGTAATGTATGAGAACAGTGTATGCCAGATACACTCAAGGTTGGTGTTGAACAACCAAGGGAGCACTTGCTTTCTCAGGCAGTCGTATATATCCTGCTTATAGTCAATGTCTGGTAGCAGCTCATGCATCAACATGAGGATGCAATGCGAAGCCCTGCTGTTGGGACAACCCCATAGTCTGTCTTCCTCCTGTGGCATTTGCTCAGTGTTTAACACCTTCCAAAGAGCTTCTGACTTGGTCTTTCAGCTGGAGAGTGAGAAAGGGCTTGTGTGTCTTGCCAGATACCATGCTGAAACACCTGAGAGCCATGGACGCCATGAAGAATTTCTCGGAGTTCCGTCAGGAAGCCAGCATGCTCCACTCGCTGCAGCACCCCTGCATTGTCTCCCTCATTGGCATCAGCATCCATCCTCTCTGCTTTGCCCTAGAGCTGGCCCCTCTGGGCAGCCTCACCACTGTATTGTCTGAAAACTCCAAAGGTAAAAGAAGGGTCTCTCCTGAGAGAACTCATTCTCTGAGTCATGGTGGTGACAAATGGTCAACAACATTTAAATTACTGCTCGATTTACTGAAGGAGATTATTTTTCCAGACTAGGGGAAGTAGAGATGGAAATGCTTTTGAGAACCTATTAAACATGTATACTCAGGATTTTCAAAACTACTTTGGGGACCTGGATTTTCAGTTTCTCTGCATCTTATAAGTGCATCTCACTTCAGTGCTGTGTGGGTGATGCTGTGTTCTTCTCCCATGCAGATGAGTGTCTCATCTGTATCTCTGTCACTGTCAAATGAATGACACTAATTCTGTGACAGGTTGAGTCCATCTGACTTTCTTGGCTCCTTGGCTTTGTGTCAATGTTCAGTCAAACACTAATTTTCAACAGAAGGTTTAGCGGTCTAAAAGTGGAAGGGTTTGTAAAAAGAATCTAATAGAGCTGTCAGACATGTATAGTAATACAAACACTGTCATTTCAAATCATGGCACTGAGTGATGTTTTAAAAGGTTGTTAGTTATTGCTCTGGATTATAAAAAAGAAAGGAAAAAAATAGTTATTGCAATTACAAGAACTGAAGATAGGCTGTTCCTTTGTGTCAGGATCTTCCTTTGTGCCACTGGGACACGTGCTGACGCACAAAATAGCGTATCAGATTGTAACAGGCCTTGCCTACCTGCATAAGAAAAACATCATCTTCTGTGATCTGAAGTCAGACAATATTTTGGTGTGGTCCCTGGATGTCAAAGAGCACGTCAACATCAAACTCTCTGACTACGGGATCTCCCGGCAGTCATTCCACGAAGGCGCACTTGGCGTGGAAGGCACACCAGGCTACCAAGCTCCTGAGATCAGGCCTCGCATCGTCTACGATGAGAAGGTAGCTGTGGTGTATGCATGGGAACAACCCCTGGGTGACAGCTCTGTGTGGCTGGCTTCATGCATGGGGCTAAATTCCTCTCTACGTACATGGTGTGCAGCACCAGCTTTCCCACCATAGCCTTCCTTGCTCTCCCCTTTACACACCAAGGGAGGTTTTTCCTTGTTTTCTTTTTCTCTACTGCTGCCTCTAGGTTGACATGTTCTCTTATGGGATGGTCCTGTATGAGCTGCTGTCTGGTCAGCGGCCTGTGCTGGGACAACATCAGCTCCAGATTGCAAAGAAGCTGTCTAAAGGGATCCGTCCTGTTCTTGGGCAGCCGGAAGAGGTGCAGCTATATAGGATGCAAGCACTTATGATGGAGTGCTGGGACACAAAGCCAGAAAAGGTACAAAAGAACCCTTGATGAGTGTTTTCTGATCTTCTAGCTACAGTAATCTGGTAGCCCATTTATGCAGGAAAGCTGAGCTTGCTCTCAGTATAGCAGAACAGCTCAGTCGCCCGTTTACCCCTCCTGCTGATTTGGCCCAGAAGTTCTTTTGACTTAAATGAGAGCTTTATGAATAAAAGAATGGCAGATTGGTGGCCTTAGACACCCATGATGCTGTGAAGGTCCCTTGATGTCAGTGGCAGTTAGGCTATTGATTTCACAAGGGTAAGACATTACCCATAATTTCTACAAACAGCTACGGTATCATGCTGTGAATATAACTAGAAAAACTTTTAACACCTCCCCCCACCCCACCCACAGATTATAAAAGGCAATATGAGGAAGGGAAAGGTTCAAAGTACAAGAAAAGGATTATGCTGCGTTACATTTTTTCATTAATTGCAATTTGGTGTTTCAGAGCTGCTGTCCTTTAAGCAAAGGTCAGCTTGACTCACAAACAGCCATAACAGTGGATCAGCTTTCAAAATTTATAACCCTGCAGAAATTCATCAATAGAATGTGTAAGAGAATTACAGACCAAACCAGGGAAGTACAGAAGAGATTTGGCTTCAGTGTCTGGGATATAGAGGATGCTTAGAACCAATGAAGTGGGATTTATAAGGAGAATTTAATTCAGATTTGAGAAAAGAGCAGAATTGTTTATTAAAGAAGTCCTACTTCTTGGTCTGTAGTTTTTACAAATGATTATTATGGTTCTTCTGTTTCATCTGGACCTCCAGCTTTCTAGTGTAACTGTCTTCCTCTTTTCCTTTCCCCACAGCGCCCACTGGCCACTTCTGTGGTAGCACAGATGAAAGATCCTACCTTTGCAACATTCATGTACCTGCTGTCCTGTGGGAAGCAGTCTTCCTTCTTCTGCTCCCAAGGACAGGAGTACACTGTGGTGTTCTGGGATGGAAAGGAAGACACCAGGTGAGGAGGCTCGTATTAGTAATTTGCTTGCTTTCTTCTTTTTAAGTAAAACTCCTTCAGCTTCTTCACTTACACCTCTGGGAGGGAGGTAGAGAAGGTGAAAGTGAATTTGCGTGTTTGCCAAGGATACGGTCAAAACTGTTTTCCCAAACTCTTTTAATTGGGAACAGTGGTTGCTTTATAAAGGATATTTAATGAGCTTAACTCTGCTTCAGTTAATATGAGAAGATTAGAGCGGTGTAATGATTCACACACACAGGATGAAGCATTTGCACATGAGAACAGACGTGTTCTGCCTTTTCTAATGAGGCCATTTAACACTAAACCTTTCCTAATGAGACTGCAGTTCCATCTCTGTTCTGCAAAGCAATTAAGCACATGCTTAAATCCTATTGAAATCATCGGGAGTTAACCACATGCCTGAAGCTGTGTGTGCATCCAAGTGTATACTTCCAGTAAAATGTGTGCTATACTGAATGGGCATGTGCTTTAAATGTTATTAAATTGTGAGTGAGATGATGGTATTTTGCTCAGCCACATGACCTACAGCTAGTTAGGATTATTTTTATGGATGTTAGTGATTTTTATAGCCAAAATCTTATTTGGAAACATTCACAAAATGATGTGAAATTTATATTAGTGTGTTCGTTATTTGTAAGCATTAACCTAATGGGAAAGGTACGTGATATGTTCATGAACTATTTACTTTGCTGTTTGTGGTGCCTGGCCAGTCGTTCAGTGCAGACAGTGTAACTATTCCTGCTAAAACTGGTGAAGACACATGGGACTCACAGATATATTTTGAATATATGGACAATGTCCAAGTATTCACAGCAATATATCTCAGTGAATCCGCTTCCTGACTGGACAATCCACTTGCTGGAGACTGCTGAATAACAAATTACTTAAAAGTGATGGATTTCAGGATGTGTAATTGCTTCTGCCACAGTTGGTAAAACATCTGGGGCTCACAGATGTGGTTGTGAATATCCAGTTATTGTTCAAATACCCAAAAACCTATAAACCTTCCCAAACAAACAAAATCATTTTAGTTACAAAATATTAATTACTCATATTTGTAAATTACTTTATCAGGTTACAGATCTTTGCTCTTATTTGTAAGAATCATGCTGGTTTGTTTATGTACTAGAATAAGAAATGAAACCAGATAATACTGAGGCAGTGAATTTGAAGAACAAGCACATACTCTCTTGAGAACCTAGCAGGCAAGATGGGCTCAGACCTCCCAGCTATTAATTACTGCTATTCAGCTGGAGCTATTTGTCTCACAGTTGAATTATTGTAACAAACGATGTAAGTTTTCCTAATCCATTTCTGTGCAAAGTCGGATAGCTGAGTTTAAATCTTCACAGAAGCAATTGCATGTCTGCCCCCTGAGGAAGAGCCATAGCACATCTGCATTTCTCTTCCTTTGAGACGACTATCTGGAGGGTTGTAGATCCTTGCAGCAGCATATAGATCTGGACAGTCACGTTAGTACTGTCCTGCAGCAGGCTGAATGTTGGCTATTGGAAATTGTTATTTGCTCCTTTCAGAAACTACACAGTGGTGAATCCAGAGAAAGGAGTCATAGAAGTGGAGAGGATGAGCTGCCCAGGAATGAAGCTCTGCTGCCAACTAAAATTTCAGAACGCCCTCTGGGCTGCCACCGAGGTGAGCACTGCTTGCTCTTCAGTGCCCTGCTCAAGAGGGACCACATTAGAAGAGACAAAAATGAAGAGAAAGAGCCTATTAAATTAGTAAAGCTAAGAATGTTTGAGACAATGGATGTCTCAGATGAGCAGCATGACTTTGCTGTCTCCAGCTGTATTGTTTCTGCCTGTTACTTAGCTGATACCTAGATCAAAATCATGTCTCCTGGTGTTTAAAGCAATCATAGAATCATAGAATCACCAGGTTGGAAGAGACCCACCAGATCATCGAGTCAAACCATTCCCACCAATCTCTAAACCACGCCCCTCAGTACCTCATCCACCCACACCTTAAACACCTCCAGGGAAGGCGAGTCACCCACCTCCCTGGGCAGACTCTTCCATTTCCTTATGACCCTTTCAGTGAAGATTTTTTTCCTTATGTCGAGCCTGAACCTCGTGGGAACCTTGCCTTTCTGAGGAAAAACTTGTCAGATTATAGCCTATCTGTACACAGAGCTGCATCTGGGAAATGTCCTTATCTGTAAGCGATAAAGGGAAGCAGTGAAAGAAACCATGTGTTCAAGGGTGGGGCTTTGAAAGAGGCCTGAGGGATTTGAAAGTTGGTGGGAAATGAGTACCCAAGTTTTGTGTTCACCACAGCTGAAAGATAAGAGTGAGAGGGCATGGCTGGTTTATCCCTCAGAGCCCTTGCCCTCTCATCAAAAAGGGCTGTGTTATGTGTCAACCAGATCTGACACAATCATTTGACAGAAACCAAACAAAAAACAGCTGAAACAAACGGAAATGTTCCTGAAGTTCTGTGTTTCAGAAAGGGGAAAAGAGGCCATGCTTGTTGAATAAATATTCTGTGTTGCATAATTCTCTCCACCCTAGCATGGATGCTGGAACTAAGTGAGAATATAGATCTTTTTTTCCCTTGTAGGAAAATAAGATATTTTGACTTTTTCTGTTCCCAAATTGAGGTAAAGTTCAAATATTCCTATTTTTTCATGACAAGAGGTATAGAAAAAACACGATTTAAAAATTGTATTGCACGTTACATCCCATCTTTTTGATCACAATGAAAGGTGCTGCTATTCCCCAAAATGAGTGCTCTGTGTCAGTTTAGTAAATTTACAAGTTGTGGAGCAGGTGTTATGCCACATGCCATGCAACACTAGCTTTTCTTGAATTGAACAGGTTAACACAAAATAACATACAACATGTTTCAATTGTTTTGACATATTTCATATTGGGGGAGGAGCAGAACTGATCCCTTTAACCCATTTTTGAAAGAGTTTAAAAATTATTACAAAGAACAGATTTGGGGTTGTCAAATGCCGCTTTTAGATGTGGTGATAAAACGCTTATAGTGGTGATTTTGGTGGCATTTGGATAGTGCACATACTGCCCACAGCTCATTCAGGGTAAGGCAGTACCTGCTTTCTACCCACAGACAAGCAAAAGCCCTCCAGGGAAAACAAAGAGAGAGCCAGGCTTTGGATATCAAAAAATATAGAATTTTGTGTGCTCTTTCACAGGACCAGAAGATTTCTGTGTATGGGTTGCAGGGCATGTGTCCTCTAAAGACTCCACAGAAGGGTTTAGACACTCCTGCTACTGTGAGCTGCTTCCTAGTAATACCTGTTGGCAAAAAGGTAAGGAGGGACCTAAAGGAAAAGGGGCATTTAGTGAGACTAAGCCATCTGCTGCCAGCCCGAGCTGCCAGGGTTTGCGTGGCTTGTCACTAGTCAGTGTTGAAGGGCTTCCAATGCCCAGGAACATTTTGGCAGTATGGGGAGAAGATTTCCAGAGCTTTGTGCCTCTGCCAGAAGACGGAGGTGTGGGCAAGAACCTGAGTCAGGGGACTAAAGCTGGCACTTCCGAACCTGCTGGGAAAATAGTCAAAATAGATCAAATTCCTCTGTGAGGAAGTTTTCCAGCTGCGTTTCCACATCACTGAGAGACAGGGTTGAAGCTGATCAAGCAAAGTAGAGGAGACGTGAAACAATAATTAGAATAAAGATTTGTTAGCTGCTAAAGACGGATGGATATTTCCTAGCTGTGGTACCCACTCTTTTCCTTATGTGGGTGCATGCTGTCATTTGCACAATCATCTTTAAATATCATCTCGGCTCAGCCACACTTCGTTTTGATTTTGAATGAGAACAGGTAGATAATATGGGCAGTCTAAGAGCTGCCTCTTATGGGTAATAACAAAAGTTATGTAGTATCTGTGTAGTTCTGGAATTGCCAACATTCAGTTACTGGCAAGAGAAATCTGCCTTTTGCAGGCAGGTCTTGGGAGATGTGTAAAAACTGGTTTTGGGCTAAATTACCTCCGGTTTTGCTTACAGTCACCTCAAGTAAAAACATATAATTATGTCCCAACATTATTGTTAGCTGTGTAGTTTTTCCAAATGCCAGCAGACTAGTATATGTCCAAAAGCTTGATATGGAGCAGTTCTCAGAGTGGCAGTGGAGCTGTTTTGTACCACATGCCCATTCTGCATTACTGTCCATTTCTGACTCGTTTGCTCAGAACGCCGCATCGCTGCAAATTGAATCCAAGGCACATGGTTAATGTAAGGTGTACTGCTTCACTTCCAAACATGGTGTAAGTGGGACTAAAGTAGGGCATACATCTAAAGTTGGCACAGGGATGAATTTCACCCGCCGGGAGGCTGCCTCTGTCAGCTTTCTTTGGCTCCCAGACCTGCAGCATTTCTCCACCATGGAGTTTCATTTCTGGTGTGTAGGGCAAATTTCTTTTTCATGCTGCCTGAGGTTTTTGTCCAGGTCAGTCGAACGAGTCTTTCACTTTCAGCTTTTCCACTGTCATACAGCTTGCAAAGCCATTCCTCAGGGGTTGCGAGTGGCTTTATGTCTCCTGGTTTCTATTTTCAGTTTGTGGCTTGCCTAGAAAATGTCATAAATAATGCCAGGCCCTACAATAGTAATATTGAGTCTAGACACCTCCCTTCCTCCCCCGACCCTACCCAACCTTTCAGAAATCCACATCTCTTCGGCGCAGTCCTTCTTAGTTTATTTGACTTACTTTTTCCTCTCTCCTTTCTATGAATGAGTTTGGCAGTGAAATAGCCAGAGCAGCATCCATAGGGATGTACAGACCAGGTTGGCAAGAAACTAAACCTTTTTTTGAAACAGCCAGTTCTTCCAGCAAGGCTAAGTGGAAAGCTTACACTTTTCAAACTCACTGTAGGCCACAGCGAGCTGTATCAGAGTTATCACATAATTGTTATTGTCCAGCAGAGAAAAGAATTGCTCATGTTTCCCTGGGAAGAAAACCCTTAACTGATGAGATGTGAGGTAACTTGCAGTCAGAGGTATGTTGCTGGGAAGGGGAATTCTTTATGACTGCCTTGGGAAGACTGATCCAAAAGAAATAGTTTCCAAAACGTGGTTTCTCATCCAAAGGAAGCATCATGGAAATTTAAAAGCAGCAGAGAGTGGCCCAGAATCCAAAACTCACCCGCTAAGGAAAAGTCTTGTACAATTTAAGCTGTTCTGTTGCATGCTTTCTGTCACCAATATCCTTGTTTGTGGCAAACAATAAAATTTTCAGTACATTTATTTTCAGAAAAAAAAAAAAAAGCAAACAGATTAAAAAGAGCAAAACAAGATACTTTCTGAAATGGTTTGCAGCATTCTTACAGAAAAACCTGAATGGGCACAAGCCTCTGGCCTCTTGCAAAAACCTGGAACTCGTGAAAACAAAAGCATCATTTAAAGACTGCAGCCTGCTGTTGCGTTTGCTGCCAGCAGTGCCAGAGGAGGAGGTGACCCAGGCTGCGGTGTCAGGGGCTGTATTTTTTTTTAACCTGCTCCCAGCAGCCGTCCTGGCGACTCAGAGCCTTGCGCTGTCCTTAGCTGCAAGGACAGGATGTCTGGAGCCAGCTCATCTCCTGCACATCACATACCGTCACAGTCCCACTCCGCAGCCTTCCTCCCTGGCACAGCAGGACTTCTGGCAGGATGGAGACTTCAAATGCAGTTTTGTTGCTGTGTGTTTTTGTTGGCTCTTGGCGGAGCCCAAATGTTGAAAATGAATTCTGAGAAAGTTACTTAAGGTTTCTGGAGGCTCCTGCCCTGCCTGCCTTTGGTCACTGTTGTAATACTCTGACTGGTAGAGTTTTGCCTCACTGTCCAGGTGCACCAGCACCTAATAAAGTCTAGTGAGTCAGTGGCACTCGGAGCTGGGTGGCCTTTGACGTGGTCTTCTGTGAAATGGGTCACACCTTCATCTGGGTTAGGCGAGGCTTGGCAGGTTGAGGGCATTTCTCAGCACTTGAGTTCCTGCTCCTTCTTTCCTATATAGAGAGATAGCAACAGGGGCTGGATAGAAACAGGTCCTGATAGCCAAGACTCTGAGTATTAAGTGCCCCAAAGCATAAAATACCTTCCAGATTTTCTTCCACCATTGTGGTATTCCAGACAGGATAGGATTTGGCAGAGTCATTATTACCAGTAAAGCTGGGTGGGGATCACTGACGCAGCTCTGCCCCATTATGGTGGATCTCTGATGACTTTAATAGTGTCTTGTATCACACTAGGAGCAGTTCAGGTTGCCATACCCACATTATGGTTAATTTCAGATATTCCCATTTCAATTTAAATTTTCCATTTTTAGTAAAAAACACCTATTGTGCAAAGCCCTTTGGATTGGAAGAAGTTGGACCATTTTCACTAGAGAAGTGTGGGCTGTTCTGCTTTGTTTTGTTCTGTATAAAATGATTGAACTTCTTTCCAAAGAAAAAGTAACCCAAAACCCAGCTTGTGCAAAGCATCTTGCCACGTTCTAACTTTTTGATGGAACTCCCTGGCAAACCCATATCCAGGAGCCTTTGCACCAGATCCACAAGGCAGCAGGGACACGGCATCAAACACTGCAGGCTATTTGGGTTTATTTTAATTAGTGGTTGGAGAATAGGGTCTGGACTGAGTTGAAGTCCAAGTCCCATTTCACAACTTTCCACTTGCTTCCCTATTTTTTTCCATTACAGTAAAATTCTGCCGTGATTTGGATTAGTCATACAGGCTGAGCACACTCATGGTTTTACTCATACTTTGTATGCAGATAGCATCTTTTTGTCCAAGACTGTTAATGAGCCTTGCAAACATTGCTGTCAATTAAATGAATAGTTACTGTTATGATGTCTGCCCTGTGGTATCTGAGAGCAATTCAAGGTACTGAACGTGGCCTCTACAGGTTTAAGCAGCCTGGGAGCTATCTTCTTGGCTGACATGGCCAAGAACGCCAAAAGGGCACAGGATTTCCCTTGATTTCTGAGCAACAGAGGGTGACATGGGGTCCCTGTCCCATCTCGCAAAGGCAGGCCGAGTCCCAGGCATGCTGGGAAGCAGGGCTCCCTGCCACAGCAGGGCTGCCGAGGGGTGAGGTTGTGGGTTGTGTCGGTTCAGCTGGCAATGCTCTGTCTGGTTCTGTTCGTTTTGCTTTAGTCCAACCAGATTGTAACAACAGCAAAAAAGCCCTGGGCAAAGGGTCTTTTTTTAGAATTTATTGCTCCTCAGGGAGGAAATACAAAAGCCTTTGAGGTAGGTATTGTTTTATCTGCTTCACAGATGGGGAAATTTCTGATACAGACCCAAAGTCATGGGGAGTTTTGTTCCTGAGAGATCCATTTCCCAGTCTGTTTAACAGTATTTTGCACCGCTGTGATGAGCTGAAGGAATCAAAGACCCAGCAAGCCGTGGGCTCCTCGCTACCTCCCGTCCTTGAGACATGACAGTACTCATTGCAGTGGTGCCGCAGGGCACTGCACTCATGCTCAACGCTGGCTGTGGCTCCTGCAGCCAACACATCTCTACAATTAGAAGCAGATTTTTAACTACCTGCAGAATTGTTCATGGCACTTGGCAGCCTCTTTGCAGAACTGCTGCTGCTTCTGTGCCCTCTATTGGGACACCTCTGAGCGATCAGTGTATGGTCTTGTTTGTCTCCCTGTTTTTCCATTTTCACCATGTTTCTTCCATTCCTCTCCTGCCTACACTGATAAGAATAGCTTTACTCTTTTGGAAATGAGATGGGTTTCTACAGCTGGATTCCTAGGATCGTGATGGCTGTCTGAACATACTCCAGCTTGAATTTCTTAACCTTCAGAGAAAGTTACCAGGTCCATCTGTCCTCTTTTGCCAATAAAGAGAGGTAATACTGGATGAGAGGAGTATGGCTCTCCAGCAGCTTCTAGGTAATGACTGCTTTTTATGTTGCTGTTATCACTGAATGATTTGGGGTAAGTTACTAGTACACTTGCAGAATTGTGAGAGGCAGCCAGAGAAAGCTCTTGTATTGCAGAGAAGAATCCAGATAGTAAATCTGTTCTTTTTCTTGCAGAACTCATATGTGGTGCTGGCTGGCTTGTCAGATGGACTTGTAGCAGTGTTTTCAGTGTCCCAGGGCATCCCAGAGGACAGCTGCTCGTACCTGTGCTCCCACACTGCAAACCGGTCCAAATTCAACATTTCTGATGATGACCCCCGGCAGAATCCATACCCCGTGAAGGCCATGGAGATCACCAACAGTGGAGCAGAGGTCTGGTACAGCAATGGCCCCGGCATCCTCATCATAGACTGTGCCACGATGGAGATCAGCAGGAGGCTGGAGCCCTTCAGCCCACCATCGGTGATCACTTCAATTGCCTGCAACTCCGAGTGTCGTGGGGAAGAGGTGGTGTGGTGTCTGGACAATAAAAGCAATTTCCTAGTAATGTATCATGCTACCACCTACCAGCTCTGTGCACGCTACTTCTGCGGAGACAGCAGCCCTCTCAGAGACATGTTTACAATCCAGCAGCCTTCGACAGCCATCCCAGCTACAGCACCTATAAACCACAGCACCACGGAGAACAACGCACTGGTGGATATGAGCATTATCTACAGCCCGGAGGTTGGCACACAGATACTAAACCACCAGGACTCACTCACAGATTATTGTTCTGTGTCTTCCTACTCCTCCTCACCTCCTACCAGGATAACCCCGTGTCCCTCCAGCCTACCCAGCTCGCCCACGAGCTCTTCCAGCGCACTGCACTCTACAGATTTTGAGGAGTCTGACAAATTTCATGAGTTGAAGCCTTCGCTGGATCACGATTCTATGTCTGCAGGTGACAATGTGCAGCACCTCCAAGCTGTCAAGATTCTTCCAGTGAAAGACCTCATATGGATCCCCAGGTGAGTGGGTTGCTTCTCAAAGCAACTTGATCAGAATCCCTCCTGGGCTGACCACGATATTATCCATGGCTAATTCAGGAGATTTTGCATTCCTAGTATGATTCAGCTGGCCAGAAAGTCAAATTACCATTAAGAAATGTTGTTCCCAGTACAGTGATACATTGATTTTCTACCAGTTTCTAAAGATATCTGGTGTTGAGCAGAATGGCCACATCTGAGGTCTTGCCAGATTCATTTCAGCAGAGTGAAAAGGTGGGTGGTAAGACTCAAAGCCCTGTTTTCCCTGGTCCTGAGGAAGCAGTGAACAGCTACCAGCTTCCTTGCTCAGACACAACCCTGACAAGTGCTGTTGCCTCCTACTGAGCTGACAGAAACCCTGAGAATCTATTTTGCCTGTTCTGGGGGCTGTCACTGTAGTGGATTTGCCATCACAGTGCCCCCTTCCCTGAAAAAGTCGTGTAACTGAAGGAGGGATGGCAGCAGAGAGGATGGATACCCTGCATGGATCTTAGCTGCCAGCAGTCCCCATTGCTGAACACATGTGACATCAACCCTGTTTCTCTTCTAGGAGAGGAGGGGATATCATCGTTATCGGACTGGAGAAGGAATCTGGCACCCAGCGGGGCAGAGTGATTGCTGTGCTGAAGGCTGGGGAGCTGGCTCCCTATGGGTGAGGCTGACTGGGCAGAGCCCAAACAACAGTTTGCAGGGAGAGGAGGGGACTGGGTGGCACAGATTAGCTCTGCGGGGTCTCGGGGCTCTCAGGAGCTTCTTCGCTTCCAGCAGCATCTGAGAAGGTCCCAGCTGGAGGAGACAGTTGCTGGTCGCACATCAGGGCATGTGCATGATTTTATAGCATGACGGATGGGGAGGGGCAGGTAGCATGACTAGAGAGACCAAGTACCTCTGTAATGAGACAGACAGGACCATCATGCACACAGCAATGAACATCAGTCTCATCCTGCCTGGTGCTGCCTCCTGGTGCTGTGAGGGCACCTGGCAGAAGATCGGTGTAGCTTGGCAGACTCAGGCCCTACATTAAGAACAAGAGGTGCATTTATGCAGAGTGTAGCACTTGTCTGTGGCTGCATTCACGTGGATAAGGTTGACGTTCTGGCTCTAAATGAGCATCTTTGTGCTGTTGGCAGTGAGGGACGGGGGAAGGCACAGGGGAGAGCAGTTATATACATTAATTTAAAATGTTTCATACAGCGAACAAGAGTCCAAGTAAATAAATAGCTGCTAGGGAGATGGGAGTGTTCCTGCTGATCACTTAAATACCAGTCTGGGATCATACTAGTTGTGTCCAAACAAATGGAGGTTAAGCAGTGCTAAAGATTATAAATGGTCATTAATTACCACTGAGCAAACACAGCAAATTATCAAAGTACTGCTGCCATTCCCTCTGCTTGATAACTGAGTGTCTTTATCAATGACTAGGGGTTGGCGCGTTGTCTTTATTTTTCACAGATAACTGTTTTGCTTGCCCCAGATTAAGCACGACATTAAGGCAGAGTGACACAGCCATCTCAGACTTGTCCTGCTTTGCTGTCTTTCAGCCTGGCTGGTTCAAGCATGATGACCATTGACTCACCCTGTTTTTCCAGCAGGATAAAGACCAGCTGATAGTACCTGCCTCCTCCAAGCCCCTCCAAGTGCAGAGTGGTGTAGGGAGGGGAGGGAATGGAATGACTTCTTAGGGGTAGTTTGTGATAAAAACCAGCTGCCGAGGCATTCCTAGTTGCCAGTGCTCCCCATTGAGAGGGCCTTTCAGGGGGAAACAGTTTCGAGCTGGTCTTCCCTGACCTGCTATCAGAGCAGTAGAATGAGCACAGGAAGGGCTGGATTCCTGTCCCTTGTACCTTGCAAGCACTGAAGTGTCATCTTCTGCTTCTGGGCTGTCTTCAGGGTCAGCTTCAACTACTGTTGTTTGATAAGGTAAGATGCTCACACACCATGTTGCTGTCATGCAAGACTCCTCCTATGCCAACCATGTGCGTTCCTTGGCTGTTGTCATAGCCATGTCTGCTGGCTCAAACTGGAGACTCATATCGTGAGGAGGCAGAGCTGGGCTCCATCCTGCTCCCACACCACACTTCAGGCTGTGGAGGCTCTCGGCAGCCTGCTAGCCGTGGCATGATTTAGGCTGTTTTGTAAATGCACAGCTGGCAGCAGACAAGAGTCTGTGGATTTAGCAAATCAGGAGATTAACAGCAACTTCGAAATGTCACAGCAGACTTTAACACCCACCTGCTTGTTTAAGTACCTGAATCCCTTTAAAAAGCTTTTCCTATGAGCCACTTGCTTTTGCGGAGACATAGTTTCTGATCCCTGCCTTTGTTACCTCCTTTCTCAAGTATTCACAGCTTATAAAAGGAAGTCCAGTAGCTGGAAAGGAAAGCTTGTGAGTCAGTGCCTCCCAGATAAGCAGCGGTGCACTGTGTTAGCAGCACTGCTCTCTGCTGTAACACCTTTCTCTGTTCTGTTCTTCCTTTCCCAGGACACTGGTGGATGCTGCTCTCATAGCAAAGGACACAGTTGTGTGCTGCTTTGAGAATGAAAACATGGAGTGGTGCCTGGCTGTCTGGAGAGGCTGGAGTGCCAGAGACTTTGGCATTTTCTACCAGGCCTACGAAGAGCTGGGAAGGCTTGAAACCTGCATGCGAAAAAGAAGGTAGTGCTTGTGGCACTGGGAACTGAGGCTTGGCGGAAGGCAAAGGTGTCCTGCTCTGAGCACGCCTGGACTCCAAGACACAGCCCTGGAGAGGCAGGGGATGAGAGGTGCATGGGGGGAGTGTGCATCTGGTTTGCTGCTAATGAGCACCACAGGATTCCCGTGGCTGGAGCCCCATCAGGGCTTCTGGGGACTGAAGATGCTGACATGACATGGGCAGGGATGAGCCCAGGTGCTGGATTGCCTCTCCATGCTCTTGCTCCGTTACGCACTCTCCCGTAGTAGTTGAGAGCAGAAGATGGAGGTAGCTGCTCATGCCTCCATTTCCAGTTTCATCTTCCCCACTTTCCATTCTTTCCTCCTCTTCAGCATGTCCCAGCAGCTGCTGCTGCTGCTGCTTTTATAGTGTATATTGTCAGCCAGGAGAGCTCCATTAACCTCAGCAGGCTCTTTCTTAGGAGCCTGAGTCCCCATTGCCTGCGGGCTGGTGGTGCGATTCACTGTGGGCTGATCCACCTTCGTCTGTGGGAGAATACATGTGCTGGAGGCCTGGCACTGCTACCTTCATCCCTGCGTGTTTGTCAGAGGCTACTTAAGGTGTAGCCTCTGTTGTGACTGCTGTGTAGAGGCATCTGGGTGTAAGGACCATCAGTAAGCTTTGACTGGCCACCGCACTTGTAGTTCCTAAAAGCTATTGTGGTGCAGTGTTACTGTGAGAGAGCCCAAAATAATCTGACAATACTGCAGTCTCAATAAGTGAGTGAGCAATTTAATTGCACTGTTACAAAATCAGTTGGAAATAGAGCTGATACAAAGCAAAGCCACTTGTTTTGACAGATACGTCCCAGTGTAAGAAAGGGGAGCCCTGTGACCAGGAAGATTTACAAACTGTCTTTCAACCAGTCCTCTTTCTTTTGATAAATGCATTCTGGAGTATTGAGAATACAATAAGCTTCATTTGCCTGTGTATCTGTGCAGCTTCTGCTCACCACAGCTTTTATTTTATCTTCGTTAGTGGCCTGGGATGATGTTTCAGCTCTGAATGCAATTGTACTTAGTTGTCCCGAGCATGTACAGCAGTGTAAAAGTGAACCCGCCTAAGCACCCTGTAAAAAGGTGTACAGTTTGCATTTTAGATCTTTTTTTTTCCTATCCTGAGAAACTTGTGTGAGCATTGGCAAGGCTGGCCAGGGCCAAACGGGCAGGTTAACCCTCTGGTTCACATTTCTGTTGCAGGCTGCTAGAATATCCTTCTTCAGAAACAGTGTATGTTAAAATAAACAGATTCCTCCCCACAATGACACTGCCTTGGTGGCACTTTTTATTGGCAGCCTCTAACCTGCATCAACTCCAAGGTGTTTGGCATTGGCAACATCTGATTAAAATGCATGTCCTCCTGATGAGCATAGCTGGGATCAGATTAACAGGTACCGTCAGTCTTCTTACCCAGCCTGGCCTGTCCCCTGTGGCTCCTCCAGCAGCTGGTGGAGCAGGTACAACAGCACCGCTGTGTCCTGGTTTGCTCTCCTTCAGCAGGACAAGCCCTCCTTCCTGTGGTCCCAGAGATGGCGAAGAGACAGCTTAGCCTGTCACTGCTGCTGCGGTTTGACAGGCATTTTCACAGCTGACCCAGGAACTTGGCCTGACTCAAGCTGAGCTGTGGAATGGCTGTATCAGCGTCAAGGCTAATTAACTGCCATTTTCTGGAACAGTCTCACCTACCTCCCATCCTGCTGTGCAGCCAAAAACCTGCACCTGCCTGCTGCGTACACCCCATCACCTGAGCTGGCTTTGTCCAGATCATGTCACCTTTCCACGTGTCAGAGCCCTTTTGGATGCTTGTACTATTTTGTGATCCTTGAAGCCCCAAGAGGGGCTATAAAACAGTTTGTACTTTCATTCAGCTTTTCAGGGTTTCCTGGGGAAATTGCTCCCTGAAACAGCCACAGCCATTCCTTAATATCCTTCTTGAGCAGAGTCACATTGTCTCCAAAGCCAGTGTGGGGCCACGCTCTCCACAGGCTCCCCAGCACCCACAGGGGTCAGCTGGAGCCTTTCCCAACCTTCGATGGGCACTGGCTGAGGCCACCACAAAAGGGGCTTTGTTCTGCTCACTGCTGCTCTGGAGCTGTTATTGCACACAGGCAAGACACACACGCTGCCCCAGGCACACCGAAACGTTGCTGCTCCAACTCCCCTGCTGCCAGCCTCACCCCCTGGGTGGGAAGGGTTAGGGAAGGGAGTGGGAGAGAAGCAAATGACACTGCATGGTGGCATGACAGCTCCTTGCTACAGGGACAGGAGTGAATGTGTCCTGAAAACTCCTGGGGACAAGGGGCTGGTTCCCAGAAGCACCTGAGAGTCTGAATATCTCCACCTTCAGCAAACCTGAAACCTCATTAACACAAGGCTCCATTAAGTAAGCAACACATGTGCTGCAGGAGTAAATCCCCAGGGGCAAAAATAAACAGAAATTGAAAACAAAATTGAAATAACTCCATCAGTTCAGGCAATTTATTTAATATTTCAATGCTTATTCCCAACCCTTCCACTAGTGAAGCCTATTCTGCTCGCAGCGGGACTGATGGCAGGTACAGGTGAGGGATGTCATCTGTCCCCCGTTACCCATCGCTGGGGAAGGGGATAGGGTCGAGGCCAAATGCAGGAAAAAACCCTAAAACCCTGGAGAAGGAACTGCCTGAGCTCCAGGCACTGGTGACAAAAGTCCCCAATACTTGTCGCTTGGGCCATGACACTGCAGGTGCCGGAGCCCTTGCTGTTTCTTTTCAGCTTCTAAAAATAAGCTGTTGTTAGAAACCTGGAGGGATTTGTTCCTTTAGCCAACCGAGGAGAGACAAGAAAACAGCTTCGTTTTATTTTGTCAATGTCAAGTTTCCCCCCAGCTCGTCTTGGAGCGGTGGGAGGGCTCAGAAAGGGCTCGGCACTGGGAGGAAAGCAGATGCTCTCAGATGAGATTAACCCCGGCTCTGGCAGCAAGAGGGAGGCTGGTGCTGAGGCCATTAATTGCTCACTGAGGAGGCAGGGAGATGCACAGGATCTGCTGCCACCAGGACTAATTGAGCTGTCAGAGCTAAAGCACCCTCTCCACTGCAGCTCCCAAACCTGGCTTCCACTCCTCTGCCTGCTGTGAGAAGGGAGCTGCACGCTGCAGTCAGGATTCTTCCCCAACATCCTCAACTGTCATGTTTTGGATGAAAAAGAAGATAATTGCTGTCTGGACACTGATCACTGGTCCTGTTTTCAGCTGTTTCTTTGCTGGTGCGGTGAGCAGGATGTAGGGTCAGGTGCTGGGATGGAAACCCCTGCTGTGCCCAACACCCAGGTCTCCTGGTGGGGTTCAGGGCACGGTCTGAGCAGTTGCAGGGGGCAGGTGTGACATGGATGCAAACTGCTGGTTGCTCCCTGACTCTAGTGCTCTCTTAGGGTGTTTGTGGGAACTGGAGTGCTTCAGGTGCACCAGCCCCATGCTGCCCAAAACCAAGCAGCTCCTCTGTCTGCAGGAAAACTGTGCACCATTTAAGCTAATTCTGCTAGCAGAGCAACCCTATTGCTCATGCTGCCCTGGGCAGCAGCGCAGGATCAGGCCCAAACCCCTGCAGAGTAGCTCAGCACCTTAGCCCCATCCTGCTGCTCATGGAAGCACCTGATGAGATTACACCCTGCCAGTCTCGTTGCTGGGCACATCCCTCTCTCTAATCCAGGCACTGCCTGGGAAGAAAGCCACGGAAAGGGCAATTTAATGGTATTAAAAATTTCCCCGGTCCTGGACAGGTAACCTTGGCAGAAAACAGGTGCCCTGCGTAGTGCTGCCCGGGCTGCACTGACAGTTCCCAACCCCACAGCATCTTGGGTTCAGCTCCCATAAAAGCAGCAGTTCTGCAGGGACCGGGCTGGGAGCAGCAGCTGGGCAGCAGACAGAGGAGTAGGAAGGACAGCAAATCCAATCACATATTTAACTTTGCAGCATGATTAAAAATTAAAAGCAGGACTTCATTCCCCATCCCTTGAACAAAGCAGTGAAGGAGCAGGAGCTGCTGCCCAAGCTGGTTCCCACTCCCCTTTGCTCCTGCTCTGCTACCAAAGCCCAGCACAAGCATTAAAACACCTTGTAGTTGCTTGCACTCAAGCTTTTGAGGCTTAAAAAGCCATTTTCAGCTTAATTTTTTCAAGAGCGGGGTGACTCAAATGGTTTTCCCTTCTCTGTTACATTCAATGTACAGAAAACCAAAATCATATTTTCATATATTAGACCCCACCTCTCATGCCCAGTGACAGACGTGGGGGCAGGTAGACATTGACACATGAGATGGTTGCTCCTCCATCCTGCGCTGAACCAAGGGCTCTTTGCTGTGGTGTAAGGAAAAATAAGATGGGGTGGTGTTTTTTTTTTTAAGGGCCATGGGGAAAGGAGTAGCTCTGGCTGCTTTGTATTCTGCTACCGAAAGGACAGAGGAAATTAGTTTTCTTTAAGCAAACTTCAAAAGGACAGGAAATATTGGCTATTTCGGGCTGCCAGCCTGTCCTCGGCTTACCCAGGCTGGTGGTGGTGGGACAGGGAGCAGCACTTGGCTCTGGCAGCTGAACTGGCTCTGTGGCCCTGGCTTTGTCCTGCTGTGGGCAGGAGGAGGCTGCTGCTCTGCTCTTCACCACCAATGCCCAAGGAAATGACACCAAGATTGAAAAAAACAAAACAAAATAAAAGAAAACAAACACCAAACCACAAAACCCCCAGGAAAGACTTGTTCCCAAACACATCAGGTGGGTTTACCCTGCCTGGTCCCTCTCCCTTCTGGTCCAGCACTGGCAGGCCTGGGAGGATGATGCTTTCTGACCATGATGAGCCCTTCCATCATTTTTTTATTCCTCATCCCTGTTTGTGCTTTTGAGTTTACAGCAGCACCTCATCAGACTCCTTTAAGTCTTGATAATTTCTCCTTTGTGGAATGAGATTTCTGCTCCTTTCACAGAAGGAGCAGAGCCCCCGTGTGCAGCTGTCTCTCCCAGTGCCACCAACCCAGTGACACAGAGCCCCAGCAGCAATGCTGCTCCCCTTCCACCTGCTCTTGGCCATAGCAGCTCTGATAACCGGCCAGCTCTGAGCTGAGTCTTCATTAGACACGTGTGGTGCCTGCAGCCCATCAGCCAGGTGAGGCCTTCTGTGACTGCTGGAGCGATGGTGGTTTGGAGTGATGCAGAGATGGAGGGATGGCAGCTCGTAGGAATGAAGGGCTGGAGGAATGGAAGTGATGCTGGTGGCACACTGACCCAGGGAAGCTGCTGCTGTGCCCCCAGGTCGGGGGGAGGTCAGGGTCTGGACCCCATCAGGCTGTTCCCCCACTCACCACCACGGTTGCAGGGAGCAGGAGGAGCCCAGCACCCCACGGGAGCTTCAGACCAACCTGTGCCATGCATTTGCCCCTTCCTTCTCTATTTTCTTTCTCTGAAATCATAAACCTTATTCAGAGGATTAAATGAGAAGAACAAGACTCAAATATAATGCCCCTTGGCCTGGCTACCCTTGGCAGAGGACAAATGATTCCTGCCACTGGCAGGGGACACCCAGCACCGCCTCTGTTCCCAACCAAACCTGCTGCTGCAGCTGCAGATCCTACTCCCTGGACATTGCACTGGGACAATCTGGGGAGGTCTCGGCTGAAAGAAGCACTAAGGTGGCTGCATCCTGCCAGGGGGCCAGTGAAAAGTATTAGACATTGCAGGCTCTGCTATACAATTTAGTCTTGGTGGTTTTCACTTTTTTTTTCTTCTTTTCTTTGACAATAAGGTCTTTTTATTGCACACACCTGAGGAAGGTGTTTTGCCAGGCATCTTTTTCCCCAACGAGTGCTGCTGGATCAAACTGCAGTCCCAGCCCCCACCCCAAGGCAGGACAGGGATCCCAACCTCGCACACCATCACCCCAAGCTCTGGTTATTGTACCGGTGGCAACGGGGGATGGTTTCCAGACTGTTGAACACTCCAGTGTGATCTTCCAGCACTAATAAACCTTCCTGCAGGGACTTATTGGTCTGACCTCCAGACAAGGGGTTTCCCTCCGATTTCCATTGTGCTCACGGTCTTCTCCTTAAGGTTGCAGCCAGTAGGACCCCTTCTGGTGGTTTTCAAAATTTTGCCAAATTTTTTCCAAAAAAAAAGAAAAAAAAGAAAAAAAAAGCTGCCTGGTCTCCTTTTGCAAACACTGTCCAGCTCTCTTTGTGCCCAGCTCCTGGTGTCCTGGGAAGCAGCAGCCGCTATCAGTCAGCGTGATGCTTGCTGCAATCCAGACATGAGCATGGGTTGAGAGGGTGTCCTGGTAACCACATCAAAATCCCTTTCTATTACCAGGCTGCTGGCCCTGTACATGGACTTCATTGTTCCAACTGCAAGCTCCTGCAGCGGGGACCGAAACAACGTGAGCATCTCACTTGGTGTCCCCTTGACCACCCCTCAGAGAAGCCCCAGTGCCAGTGTGAGGAGTGGTTTTTCAGACATAAGAGGGGGTTTTACAGCTTTGGGCTCTGAGAAGCAGTGTGGCAAATTGGAGGAACACCCTTGCTTGCAGAGATGTCACTGAGTCTGCAGACAAGCAGCTGAAGACATCACCCACATTGGAGTTTGCTCCCTGGCCCAGGTGCCTCTGCTGTAGAGGCTGTCCTGGATGGGGCTGGGGGTGATGATGAGGGTGGGGCTGATAATGAGGGTGGGGGTGGAGATGAGGATGGGAATGAAGATAGGGCTGGGATACCAGTGGAGATAGGATCAGGAGTGGTGCTGAGCCTGGGCAGAGGCTCAGCCCCAGGATCTCCGCAGAAGAGTGATTTTGGAAGTGGGCAATGGGCTGTGGGGCACGTACCCATCCCATGAGACTGCATGTCTGCAGCGATTCAGGTTCCCCAGGGCCGCTGGGGTCCTGCCTGGCCATGTGGAGCTGCCTTGGCTCCACCTTTCATCTCTGCACCACCTGAACTACTGCTCACAGAGCCAATACTGATAAGGTAAACAGCCTTTATCTGCCACATATCACAGCGTGTTTGCTTTAGAAGTTTGTTTTATTGCAGAATTACTTTAAACCATGCCCTTTATATGAGCCTTCTTATTGAAAAGTCAATAAAGTATAACGGTGTCATCATTTTTTTTGTCCTCCTTTTCTAAAAAAAAAATACTGGGTGAAGGTTTAGCAGGACCCAGGGAAAAGCCTTTCAGGACCCCGAGCCATGCAGTGGGGACCCCCAGTCTCTAAGACATTTGAGCTCAGTAGGCTGGAAATGTTGGAGCCAATTCAGGTCAATTAAAGTTGAGGTCTTTATGGAATTAAAGTGTGAAAGTAAATACAACCAGCCCAGGATTCGGTCTGTTATTTTTCTGATGGTAATTCAATTTTTTTTTTCTCTGCTCATAAATGTGATTTAAAAGGTGGTAGAGAGTCCTGGGCTGGAGGAGAGTCGGGAAATAGGTTTTTGGAGCTTGGAAAGGATGTAAACTGGTTTCTTGCACCTGGGAAACCATTGGCAGTACTCTGGACATGAAGAATAGTTCTTCTGGCAGGAGCAACCAGGTGAAATCCTGTAAAGAATCAAGGAAGGAAACCTCGAGGGATGGGGCTGCACTGCATCTCAACATACTTTGGCCAGGGAGCCTGGGAAATCTCCAAGACTGCCCCTGCCCCATGGAGGAGACAGCCTTTGAGTTCCAGCTGGCACCACAACCCCCTAATTATTGCACTGCTCCAGCCAGTGCAATAATTCACACTGGGAGCGCAGACCTTGGGAGACCCATTGGCTTAAACCAGGTCCTAACGTGGCCAGTGTTGCACCACGTCTCAGAGCAGAGGAGGAACCTGGTGGAAGCAGGTTCCTGGAAGCATCTGCCACTGCTAAGGTGCTCTCCAGTTTTAATGCCTCTGGAAGATTTTCCTTCCAAAAAGCTCCAGAGTGAGTCTGGCTGTCCAAGCAGAGTATTTTTAGCAAGTATCCATGCGAAATGGCTTAGGCTCATAATTTGCAATGTAAAGTTAGAGCTCCAGCAAAAACTCAGACTAAGCAGATTTGGGGGCAGCGGGACTTTCTTGCTGATCTTACAGAAAGAATCTGTACAGCCAGGTCCAAGGAAACTGCTGGAGGCTGGAGCTGGTCACTGGTTTTTCAGGGCAATAAACCCCCACTGTGCTTAAACCTTCAGACCCTTGCATGGACCGTGAGTCTGCATGCTGACATAGAAATAATTAACCTGGAAGTGGTCTCACCGAGCACAACAGTCCTGTGCTGCCTTCCCCAGATCCAGACTTTCCTTGTGTCCTTTGCCTCTTTTTGTCGTCATTGTTCCTTCAGCAAAGAAATCAGCTGCTGGGAGGGAAATGCTTTTAGAAAACAGGGGTAATAAATTCAGGTCCCTCCTCACTGCCTCTCTCTGAAGCTTCACGTTGCAATTTAACTCCAGTGTTGGATGAACGTTCACAAACAAATAGCCAACTGCAGCTTCAAGACGCCCCAGTTCTAGGCTCAGAGTGGAATTTAGCTGTTCTCCACCTTACAAATGTCCCTGTCAGGAGGAAGGACCAAGGCTGCCTTTAGGCTCCTTTGAAGCTCCTTTCCAGTCTTCAGCTCAGCCCCTCCTGTTCATCAGCTGTCTCCTGCAGACGACAACCCAACTCACAGCTGCCAGAAGAAACTCTGGGGACAGGAACTGCCAGAGGGAGCACTGAGTGGGGACATCAAACCCCCAACACTGTTCCTGCAGTTCAGCAGAGATAAAGAGCACCCAAAGCGCTCTGGAGCCACCAACATACAAAGCCGTTGGCTAGAGCAATCAGAGCCAATGTAGGTTAGAAACACCCCATGACAACATCACTCACCTGAAGACAGGAATGGTGAAGTATTTCCAAATTTTGGAAATATTGGTTGAGCGTATGTGTGGGTGCAGAGGGCAGAGCTTGCTCCCGTGGGTGTCTGGAAAAGGTGGAAGGTTTTAAATCCAAGCGCTGAGGGGCTGTAAAGCTCTGCTTGGGAGGGAGTTTTGTTGTACTGAGCCTATCCATGACCAGCACAGCATTGGACGTGAGTTACAGACACTGGAAGAACGAGGGAAAGCAGCATCTCATACTTTTAATTGCTTTAATAAAGAAGAGCAACATCTCAATCTATAGCAAACCTCAGCAAATTACTCTTGGCTCACCCTGCTCTTCAATGCCAGAATGACACCACGTCTTGTTTTTTCATGGACTGGAGGAAAACCCTCATGGGTTTTCCAACATCAACTGGCTTCTCAGCCCCCAAAAAACCTCTCTCTGAATCAATCAACCACAGCAAACTGTAAATGAAACATTCCAACCCCCAGAAGGGAGTTTTGTCAGGGGCTGGGTTAGCACTTGCCAGCCAATGACTTCAACCTGGGCAAGGTCTTGACAAACTGGGCACCCACTTTAGTATAAATTGGGTTTTATAAGGATAGGCTTTATCATAGATAGTTGTAATTCAAAATTTAACTTTAAAATTGATTATTTGAAGCTGTGAGTCCATAAAATACGTGGTCAGTTAAGATGTGGAGCCTCAAGAGTCCAAACTTGGTGTAGAACTCATTTGATGCTGCTTGGGCAGGTTTGGCAACAGAATCGGAACCACAGCAAATGAGCAAAATAACCCAGTACCAGATGGGTGCCTTTCTCTGAATGGCTTTTTCCATTTACATGCACTCTGCCTTTACCAGCTGTTAAAAAATGTCCTACATCATCATAAATGTTAATAAATATAGGGTAAGCACAGGGCTTTTTCTCCCCCTTCTTTTAGTACAGTTCTTTAGGTTCTGTATTCTTCAAACTCTTCTCCATAGCCACAAAGGAATTGCTTCTCTTTTTCTTTCCCTGGTGTGAAGAAACACTTCTGAAATCCCTAATATTCTTGCCTTGAGCCTTAACTTTTACACTAAAAAGCCTCCGTTTTTACATAAAAAGGCCTCACACCGATATTGAACAACTCTGATAAAACTGGCAGAGCTATTAAAAATAAGTGCTTGGCACACTCAGTAATTATTTCCACTGTGTTTTGAATACACAAATTGTTACTCAATTATTCAGAATTGTCATCCTATGCATTTTAAATATAAAGTTATAGATGTTTTCAGACAGCAAAAGGACTTTTAATTTTCTCATGAGGAAAAAGTTAAAAACGAGCAGCCGCCCTGGGGAACTGCACAGCCCATCAGTGCAAGCAGCAGCGAGAGTGTCTGCCAGAGGCTGATGAATGGATGTTTCCCCTTTCCCCAGAGCCAAGGTACGTGGCACTAAGGATATTTTGGGCCAAAACACAACACAGAGATCACAACTCTTTGTAAGAGAACAATCTTTTAACCCAGATTTACCTCCCAAACCAGCTGTGCCTACCCTGTAGGAAAAGATACGGATTGAGGCAGACGACATGAGGAGCTCCAATTGCAAATAAAAAAGTCTTTATTGCATCTTAGAAGCAAGTCTTAAAAAAGAAAAAAAAAAGATTTCCATGCACTGAATCCATCCAAGTACCTACATCCTTGGGACTGTCACCAAAAAACGATGAACATTATAAGACATAGACTCTACACTAGTTGCAGTTCATATTCCATACATGTGTAAACAATAGTTATTTCTTCTACTGGAATAGCAATTACTCCATAAGATTCCTTCAAACACAGCAACAATCTATGCACTGTTTTTTTCTCCATTCCTTCACAAGTCTCCACTTTCCAAAGAGTAGGCAAAGTGGAACTGAGAGCAATGAGACGAAATGGTGCTGGAGGATACAATAGAAAAATATATTGTTTGCTGGTTTTTATTTCTTGTTTCTGCTGAGCAAGATATTTACAGGTAGGCAGGTACCAACAGATCATCTCATTCCATGGCAATGTCCATTCACGTTCTAAGTCCCAGGGTAAAGGGTTCCATTTCTGGCTATAAGGCACTTTATTTTGTATATTTTCTCTTACCTTGCTAGGTGTTAATTCATAGGATTACACTTTCCTTGTACTTGGCCTCCCCATCCCCAGTTCCTCTTAGAATACCAAAACAATTTCTAAGCTTACTGAAATCATTCCAAAAATGCTAAGGAAATTGGGGAAAAAAGATCCATGAAAAAATATCTTAGAAAGTAATCTTTGGAGGTCATTTACTGCAAGTATGACATACACTACCTTACCAGTGAGAAGATGCAATACATTCCTAAT